>VKOC01018677.1:0-62080 GCA_009364415.1 Spea multiplicata | reverse complement strand
TCATACAAACTCATTTAAGCACCCTCCCCACCCCCTTACCTGCACTGCAGCTCCTCGATGCCGCTCACAGCCCTCAGCAGGGGGCGCGGCCTCCCTCTGCCTTCTCTTCTGGCTTCCGCTTCCTCTATGCAGTGCAGAAGACCCTCCACAGGTAAGTAGCAGGGCTCGAGGTGCAGCCCGCGTAAGATCGGTTGCCTTGCCTGCCAACTTACGCGGGCTGCACCCTCTCTCTCCTCCACATTTAAAAAAAATAATAATTAAAAAAAAAACGGGATTTAAAGTCGCATTGCCTGCCTGTATACAATGTGCTACGTCCCTTTTCCCCCTCTTCCTTTCTGTATCCCTTATTTTTATCTTTTTTATGAAAAAAAACTTAATAAATAAGTATTTGAAATAAAAAATATATACATTTTCATTGCTACATTGAACTCATGTTAAGATACACACAAACAATGCTTTAAATATTGCCAGTTATTGTACATTCGGCAAAGGGTCAACAAGATTTATTTTCAAAATTTAATTTAGAAAAAAATCAGTACATAAGCACAAAATACAAGGCATTGAAGCAGTGTTAAGTCATACATATACCAAGTAGAGACTCACAGTTAGCATAACAAAACAGTATGTGATATGAAACATAAGTGTCTGAATGTGTCAGTATAATCTAGGAAAAGAAAGAGAGAAGGAAGGAGAAATAGAAGAAGTTGTACCTAAGGATGCGCATAACTGATTGTATACCAATGAGCTCAGTGTCACTAATGCGAGTATCCGTTTATAGCAGAGTACATCACATTGGGTTTTATGTAGGTAAGATCTCAAATGTTTGGCCCACAGTAACCAACGCAACTCTGGGCGCCAATTCCCCATTTTAAGGGCCATCTTGTCTTTTAGTGATCATTTAATTGGCAGTACTAAAGCCAGGAATTGACCCAGCAAAAAAGAAACTCTGAAATGTTTTTCTTTGTGTGAGTTGGTAATGCTTTACTTTTCGTCACATATTAAGACAAGGGAGTATAAGGATTGATGTGTATGTCCACATGTCACTCCATAGCACATAACACGAGATATGTTACATAAAGTGGGCTAAGACTTTATACGTAAGTTGGCCACATTTTAGTTACATTCATTGCTTTTAAATTTTAAAACAGAACCATTTAAAGCAAGGATTACACAGGCTGAACCTGTTTTCTTTCTTTTTCCGATTGTTTTTTTTTTGTGTTTATTTTAACAAATTCATAACTTCTAATACAGTTTCCGTGTTGTTGTATTACAGTCTGGCTTGATTAAGTATGTATGTTTTTCTTATGCTGAATCAAGTAGACTGTACAAATTGTACAAACCACAATATTTATTTTTGTTTAAAACACACTCAGCAATGTATTTCTGGGAAAGTCCATTGATGATACATAACTTTACTATTCATGCCATCAAAACAGTTATTATAATAAATTCTTTGTTTTAGTAGATTATATCATAACATGTAATTTGTTATTTAAGTCCTGCTACAAAAAATACAATAAAGTGTCTTCAAATTGAAGGCTTTTGTGATCATAAAAGTGTACTGGTTTAACAGGTTATTTTGTTTGTTATTACAGAATTATTGTGTGACATGGCTTCAGTGTCTCTTTGTCATGGGATAGAGGAATGTTTTGTATTTGCTAAGAAGAAACACTCAATAACTAACAATGGATCTCCCTAAAAGCTGCACCTCAGAGGCTACACAATGGTAAAATTATCTTGTACAATGTGTGTTTGATTAGGTGACATCTAGACTGAGCTATTATTATAATAAGCAATGACTACTATTAGCACACAAACATGATGTGTTGACAATAAGGTCAGTAACCAGGTTTTATGTATTCTTGCTTGGAGTAACCTGTCCTTTTGTAAAATAATGAAAAACGGTACACGGAAGAGTAATAATCATTGATTCACTTCGCACATGCAATTTAGTAAATAGAGGTCTATTCATTAAATCCAAGTACCCCCAGGTTGTCAAAATTCTCCAGATTCACAAAATGCAACTCACATTCACTTGCAAACAATAAAAAACCACCTTGCATACAGTTGCATGCAAAATATTGTATGTGAGTACATGTGATTTGAAAAAAAAACAGTGATTGTTATAAATATAACATTTGTAACTTTGTGACCGTAAACATGAAACATTTTACATACCGGTATATCATTTATGTTGTACCAACATATTTACTCATATAAGACTTGTTTAACCATTTAACTAACCTTTAAACATTATAAAATAAATGGCGTGTGTATTGTGTGTGTCTAAGGATGCTTCATGTTTACATTGCTAAATACTTTGAAAACAGATACAAGTACAGTACACTTGAGTGTAAATTTTCCCAGATTAAACTACGTGGTACATTCAAGAGAAAAACAAACTAAAAACTCCCTAAATTACTTTTTCTGTTTTGAAAATTATCATTGTCAACTATACTAGCAGTATTCAATTTTATATTTCCCACCAACCAAAGTATTTTTGTATTCTTAAAGCACCAGAGACACTTGTTATTGCAATTATGTATACCTTTACCTCATCCCATCTCATTGTTTAGTGAATAATACCTCCTGTCCCTTTTCTACAGGTTAATTGTGGGATGGGAAAATTCTATTTTTTAATGAGAATGCAGCGGTCAGTCATGAGAATGCAGCAGTCAGTCATAACATGACAAGCGCATAGTTGAGTTTGTGCCCAGGAAGACCGCACCCATACCCAATAATGACACACACACACTTTATTAGGTGCAAATATAATTTCCACAGCTTTATTAAATTATACAATATTTTAAGGTCATTGTCAAAACAGGCCACCACATTTAGAACATGAATAACAGATTTTCCTTTTATTAACCATGACAATGACCTCCCATAATAAACACATTAACCGTATAACAATGGCACCAACACATACCAGGTGCCTCCACATTAACACATTGACCACAATAGGGGCATACCAAGACACCCCTACCAGACTGTTTAACCAAACCACCAATGCAGGGGCATACCGAGACACCCCTACACAACCCCAGGTTCTGAGCCACAGGCCAGCTCAAAACCTACCAAACTAACGAACCAAGTCAAATTAGTAAACCAAACCATAAAAAACCATCGTTAATCAGTTAAGTTGCCACTTATATACCTTGATAGTATCTCCACCCATAACAAATTTGAACCAATTAAATTAAATCATTCCCTTATGCACACCACCTAGTTCTGTCAAGGCCCACTCCACCTAAGCTGCGCTGTTCCATGGGCTTCATTATGACTACCTGCCTTAAATTGTGTAGGTCCCCTTTTTGCCGCCAAAACAGCCCTGACTTGATGAGGCATGGACTCCACTACACCTCTGAAGTTGTGCTGTGGTATTTGGCACCAAGACATTAGTAGCAGGTCCTTTAATTTCTGCAGTTTTTTCTAAAGTAATACTGCAGTTTTTTGGACATGAAAAAACTGCACATTTACTGCACTTTTACTGCAGTATTACTGCACATTTACTGCACGTTTACTGCACTTTTACGTCATTATATTGCAAACCTACAGTTGTATCTCAATGTACTGTAGCTTTAATGCATTTGTACTTCCGTACAAAAATAACTGCAATAAAACTACAGTACAGTAAAGTACAAATGCAGTAAATGTGCAGTAATACTGCAGTAAAAGTGCAGTATTGTAGTTTTTTCATGTCCAAAAAACTGCAGTATTACTTCAGAAAAAAACTGCAGTAACTTTTCGTAAGGCATGGGGCCTCCATGGATACACCATGGTGCCATGTGTTCTCTTGGTAAGCAATGCACACGCACCCGACCATCCACGTAATGTAAAAGAAAATGTGATTCATCAGACCACCTTCTTCCGTTGCACCGTGGTCCAGTTCTTATGCTCACGTGCCTACTGTAGGTGCTTTCAACAGTGGACAGGGGTCAGCATGAGCACCCTGACTGGTCTGTGGCTATACCAACCACTGACAGGTGCCATGATAACAAGATTCCCATGTTATTCCTATTACCTAAAAATACCAAAATAGTGCCTGCGCCCCTTGTAAGTGAATTAGAATAAACCAAGGTAATATTACCTTATATGGATAAGTAAATGTAGATGTAAGGATTCCCAATATCATGATGTATAAAAAAACAGAACGGAAGAAGGGAAACAAACATAGGGTAATACATAAAGAGAAAAATATAGAAAAAAATAAATAGTAGGAGAGCCCCTTACAATATGATCCCTCTGTATTTGCAATCCCACTCAATTTTTAGCGACTCGTCTATGCAGCTTCCTCCCGTCTCCTCTGACGTCAATGCGCACTTTCTCAGGAAGTAGTTTTGCAAAACGCGTAGTCACTGAGGAAGTGCGCATTGACGCCAGAGGAGACGGGAGGAAGCTGCATATCCGCACACAACATAGAGACTGTCTGGAGGGATGCTCTTATGGTGAAGCTATATCTGCAACAGCCACAAAGATACCTTATTTTAAGACAATTTACGTAAGAATCAAGTTGTGTTATTTTGATTTATGATTAGAGTTTTTTTCTATTTCTACATACCTCCCAGTCTTCTTCTCCGCTTTGAGTTGCAAGAGTTACTACAAATGGGCATATTATTGCCCTTCATATTGTAAGGGGCTCTCCTACTATATATTTTTTCTATATTTTTCTCTTATGACGATTACATATTACCTATTACCCTATGTCTGTTTGTCTTCTTCATTTTTGTTTTTCATATACCGTATTGGCTCGAATATAGGCTGCACTTTTTCCCCCCGCTTTAAGTCTTTAAAGTGGGGGTGCGGCGTATATTCAGTTCCGGGCGCCGGGCAGGCAGCAGGGTTAGGAAACAGGGGACCTGCATCCTACTCTCTGATACGCTCAGACAGCCTCCCCTGCCAGCACTTCCCACGGGTGGAGTGCCGGCACGGGAGGTTGTCTAAGCACATCGTGCAGACGTTCACCGGCAGCGGCGATGCGCGTAAACAACCTCCGCTGCTGCCATGTCTGCACGATGTGCTTTAACAATCTCCCTTGCCGGGAATTCCCAGGGGGGGAGCATTCCGATACATCCCAAAAGTGTTCAATAAGGTTAAGGTCAGAACTTTATGCAGGCCGCTCAAGTTCTTCCAGACTAAAACTTACCAAACCGTGTCTTGGTTTTACTTTGTGCACAGTCATGCTGGAATAGGAAAGGGCCTTCCTCAAACTAGTGCAATGAAATTGTCTACAATTGTCTAAAATGTCTTTGCATTAACATTATTGCTGGAGTGAAGGGCCTAGCCCAAACCTTGAAAAACAGCCCTAGACCATTATCCCTCCTCCACTAAATTTTTTCACTTCCATTAGCAGTGTGCTTTACACCACTCCAACCTACACTTGGCATTGAGCATAGTGATCATCAGATTGTGGGCAGCTGCTCGCCAAGGAAACCCATTTCCTATTGTTACCTTAATATTAATATTAATATAATATTAATAATTAATATTGTTACCTATTGTTCCACTTCACAATAATCTCACTTGCATTGGACCAGGGCAGATTTAGTAGAGCACACTGTCACGAACGTACTTGTGGCAAAGGTGACATCCTATGACCATGCTTAAATTCACTGAGCTTCCAGAACAACCAAGTCTACTACCAAGGTCAGTCTATGTGCATATTATACATCTGTTAGTGTGAGCAGGTTGCTACTTTGGAATGTACTATACTAGATCTAAAGAGGCAACTGGCAACACCGAGGGACATAAACAACATGGAGAGGAGCTTACTGCTTACGAAGCAGGCATTGGCTGGGGACAGTGTAGAGGGGGTGGTGGAGATGGTGAAGAACAGGTCTTGAGGGCAGAGAGCTGGGTTTGTTGTGTAAGAGTAAACAGAAAACGGGGAGGCATTTGTTTACATGCAAACCCTAAACTAAAATCAGTATTAATGAAGCTGTGCATGATGACAGTAGTAATGTGGAGACACTGTGGGTGGAGATTAGCCTAGATAGTAAAAAGAGTCAGACTACTTGTAGGTGTATGTTGCAAGCTACCAAACGTTAGTAATGAAGGGGAGGATCAGTTGATTTTTCAAGTTGAAAAGGCTGCAAATAGGAATGAAGTTTTGATCATGAGATTTTAATTACCCAGATATAGAGTGGAATAAATGAACTAGTTCCACTAAGGGCAGCAAGTATCTGAACCTGCTTAATGACCAATTTATGAATAACCAGAATGAGGAATCTTCACACCCCAAGAGAACCCAGGTGCTTAACAGTGCCAGGAAGCGCCAGTTCCTCAGTAAATCCATTAGTTAAATAAAGGCTCCAGGCACTCAAGAGTTCCATCAGGCAGATTTCTTGAGACAAGAAACAATGTTTCGACCTCACAATGCGGTCTTTTTCAAGTTATAGAATAATAAAAGTGTTCATATTTCACCTGTAACTAAGCCAAGCCTTTCATCCTTTGTCTTTGAAAAAACATGTTTTACTGATATCTACATTTAAACATTTAGCTTATTTGACTTTCCACATACGTGTTATGAAGTTCAGAAACTGTAATTGTGACACAATCATTTAATCATTGACACCTATCTAACTTTTTTTGCAGTTTACCAGAAGCACAAAGGCAGGCAGGTAAGATAAGAATGGCTAAAAATAGCTAACATTCTAATTTTATCTATCAGTGTGTTTGCCTACATTCTAAGTCAATAAATGGTTGATTCTGTTATGTATACTAGTTAAATAACATTCGGAGACTGGGCCGCAGGGCAGTATTCCAACATGATACTACTGCCTTGCTAAAGAAGCTGAGGGTAAAGGTGATGGATGGGCCAAGCATGTCCCTGCACCTAAAACCTATTGAGTATCTATGGGGCAACCACAAACGGAAGGTGGGGGGAGTGTAAAGTCTCTAACATCCACCAGCTCCGTGATGTCATCATGGAGGAGTGGAAGAGGACTCCAGTGACAACCTGTGAACTCCATGCCCAAGAGGGTTAAGGCAGTGCTGGAAAATAATGTTGGTCACACAAAATATTCACTCTTTGGGCCCAATTTGGACATTTCTACTTAGGGGTGGACATCACTTTTGTTGCCAAGGTTTAGACATTAACGGCTGTGTGTTGAGTTATTTTGAGGGGACAGCAAATTTACACTGTTATGCAGGCTGTGCACTCACTACTTGTAACAGAGTGTCATTTCTTCAGTGTTGTCACATGAAAAGATATAAAATATTTACAAAAATGTGAGGGGTGTACTCACTTTTGTGAGATACTGTATATAGATAGCGAAAAACATTGTGACCTGTGTACCTGTTCTGGACTAAGACCAAGTCCAAGACCAATATTGATATAATTGAATACATACAGCTATAAGCTATAACATTTCAAAGTGAAAGATGAGGAAAAATATTCAATTTTTTTATGTAGTAGGTAGGGAAGACAATCAAACAAATAGTTTTAACAATATTCATATTGGACATTCAGACAACATTTAATTGACTATTCACGTAGTATACATGAGATGTTTCTGTTTAACAAAGTATGTTTCATTTTAAGGTTCCATACCAGCAAAGGGAATGATTAAAGTGAGTGTGAAAGATTACATGAGGTAAGTTTGAATGAATTGCAGATATTACGTGAGAGAACCTCAGTATTTTATTTGCTACGGCAGAAATTCAATTGTTGGAGGGGGAAAACTATCCGTCCGACCCACATCCCTTGCCCATTGCGATGGGGACTTAAACTAGGATCACCCCTTTGGAGAAGCACAGGTGCTATTCCTTGCATCTCTACCTCTCTATCCCTGTCATGTGCCTACCTCTTTTCTGACTTCAATATACGCATTTACAACATGTGATGTCAAGGAATTGATGACTGTCAACAATAACATGAAATAAGAACATAATAAAAAAAATTACCAACTAACCACAAGGTAGAGGGGATGCGGCTAATCTAAGCCTCTACTGGGTGACCAAATGCCCTCAAGAGATGCTAACTATGTGTGTGTAGGGAGGAATACTTTTACATATTAGAAGACCATTTAGAATTGGAGCCAATGATTCTTATGTTTAGGCCAAGGAAAAGGGCCATTGCAAATATAAAATTAAAAAAAGCCAGGCGCAATGCATTGTACACAATGTACTCTCCATTAGTGTGCATACATGCAACTTCAATTAAATCTGGTCAGTTTACAGTTAGACTACATAGCCCATTCAAATCCTTAGTAGATGTTGTTTCCCATTCATTATAATGTAACTTTTTTGTGGTTGAAAACCCATGGCTAAAATGTTGAATTTCTTTGGGAAGTTTAGTAAAGGCTTTGACAGGTCAATAAACACTATGTAAAAAAAATATGTATGGATTCAAGTTTGTGCAATTCTCTTACTGCCCATTTATTCTGATACAGCAAAATAAATGTACAAATACATGGTAGTGTCACTTGTGTCTATAGGCGTCACTACAGGCAATTGCCCACCCCCAAGATTATTCCTTGCCCCCCCCCTCACCGAATTTGGACCCCCCCAGCTACAGGACCAATTGGCACAGTGCCTTATAAATGTATTGGCACACTAGGCAGTTGCCCAAGGGCCACGCTTTTAGGGGCCCCGTGGTGAATGACATTGCTGCCAGCATCCATCCTGCCTTGTATCAACAGTTGAGGCTGGTGGTGTAATGGTGTGGGGGACATTTCATTTCCACACTTTGGGCCCCCTAGTACCAATTGAGCATCGTTTAAACATGACACCCTACCTGAGTATTGTTACTGACCATGACCATCCCTTTATGACCATAAAGTGTACCCATCTTGTGATGGCTACTCCCAGCAGGATAATGCACCATGTCACAAAGCTCACATCATCTCAAAGTGGTTTCTTGAACATGACAATGAGTTTACTGTACTCCAATGGCCTCCACCAGATCTCAATCCAACTGAGCACCTTTGGGATGTGGTGGTGTGACGGGACCGACCTGTACCCCGACTGGGTACTCCCGCCAAACGTTGCTTCCTCCTGACGGGACACCAACAAGTAACCCCTTCAGCGCCGGGCAGAACCAGCGTTGTAGGTAGAAGGGGGGACGTCGCTGCACCGTAGCTGCATTGGCACTGTGGCTATCCGAAGCTTAGCTACACAGCGAGGCTACAGCCCACCCCAAACATCAGGCAACACTCATGTTGAGGTGAAAACAGGACTCATTTATTAAAGCCAAATACAGAGCTATATATACAAAAGTAGAAAAGGGGCAAGACGAATATCACATGATCCAATTACCATGTCAGGAAGGAAGTAATTAGATCAAATCCTGCAACACAATATCCGGGGGAAGGACAGGATGACACGAGACATAAATAATTACATTAACTGGGGACGTAGACGTGGAATGACGATAGACATATAATTGGCTTAAGACAGACAATGGCCAGGACACAGGGATAACAGGAGCTCGCAGGATTAACAGCTACCTGTTATGTAATTGATAATTAGGTATGCAGCAGTGACACCTAGTCATACCTACAGTGGGTCTTAAGACAAGGGCTAACTCACACAATAACACTCCACACCTATACAATTAACATTATAGTTTTGAGACACATGGGGAACATCAGCAGAAACTGAACCCCTGTATCCACACACAGAAGTCTCTACAAGGCCTGGGCCCATAGTCGATAGGGAGGAGGCTAGCTCTCAGGCCTCTCCAGGGACCCCAGTGATGGAGGGTTCTGTCACAGGTGGAACAGGAGATTTGCATCATGGATGTGCAGCCAACAAATCTGCTGCAACTGCGTGATGCTATCATGTCCATATCCATGGACCAAAATCTCTGAGGAATTTTACCAGCATCTTGTAGAAAGTATGCCATGAAGAATAAAAACAATTCTGAAGGTAAATAGGGGGTCCAACCTGGTTCTAGCAAGGTGTACCTAATAAAGTGGCCAGTGAGTGTGTGGGCAGGTGTGTGTGTAAGGGCAGTGTATGTGTAGATGTGTGTGTAATGACAGTGTAAGTGTGTGTGTTTATGGGCAGGTGTTTGTAAAAGGCAGTGTGTAAGGGCAGTGTATGTGTATATGTTTGTTTGTAAAGGCAGCATGTATGGACAGTCATGTGTATGGGCAGTGTATGTATATATCTGGGTTTATGGGCAGGTGTGTGTTTAGGCAGTGTCAATAAAATAACCTCTGTAGAAAAATAGCCGAGGAAGCACAAGTAACAAGTAACAAGTAACAACCTTACAAGGCTAATGGTTTCTAAGTGGAAACTGGAAAGTGGAAATTATTTTGAACTGTTTGTGCTATATGTTGTCTTACCGCAGTTCATCACTGCCCCTTTTAATCCTTCCAAAGTCTCCTTCAGAGTGGTTAGCAAAAGCATGAAAAATCAATGTATTGCCTAAAAGCATTGCAGAAGAATTTGCCTTCCAGAGGGTTAATTCACTTTATAGGTTGATATTCACAACAATAAATTAAATAAAATAAAACATAATAACAAAAATGAACTTGTTCTATTAAGTTTCAGTCTCCATAGATGAATGCCCATCAAAATCATGTAAAAGAAGAAAACATCCCTACACATATCTATTATGCATTCATGGATGTACCGTAATTATACTTATTTGTGTGCATACTGAATATGCAGAGGATAGATATTTACATTTGCAAGTATTTCAAATATTGCCCTGCTTTGGTGTTGGGCTATATTAAGTGTGTTTTTAACTGTACGTTAAGCTTTGTCTATTTAATTGCTATTGTTCTGCAACTACTTTTAAAATTTTGCACTAGAATCACTTTTTTATACAAAACCTTTAATAAAAATGAGACGATATTCATATAGAAGAGTTCATCTGCTAAACTTTGGATGCCAAACCTAGCAAGCTCAATTGTTGTGCACTTAGGTGTGACTCCATACTAAGGTTAGTTGCATAGATCCACATAATGAAATGGCTGTAGAAAATATATTCCACTATGACAGAAAAATCAAAGTGCTGATTTGTCATTGTGGTATTTCCAGCTAGATTTAGAGGTGGTGGTAGAACACTTTTAATTGTATCTATTTATTTTAAACACCACTAACTCCCCTACTCCCCAGGGGATAGAAGTAGAATCGTGGGTAGACTCTGTCTCATCAACTTCTAACGGATTACTTTGCTTTATATTCATCCTTAAGATTTTTTATAAAAAATGTAACCTCCATGTCCCATTAGGTAAGGAATACAGGCAGAAGATATGGATGGGCTCTATCCATATCATTGGGTTATTTGTGTGTGGTTTCAGCTAGTCTCTAGATAGTATACTAGCCAGCTTAATCTGTACTGCACTGTGTGGATCCTCACTACCAATGACAATATCAATGTGCTTTTCTTCCCCAGTAGTAAAAAATATTAACCCTTTATATATCTCTAGTAGGCAGTTTCTAAATGACTATTAGAAACGCTCAGTATGGAAAAACAGACAACTGTATACCAAAAATATGTGCGAAAATAATAAATCTATACTCATTTTATATAGATTAGAAACTCAATACTAGGAAACAAAAATAATAGTACATAATGTTCAGTACAGTGAAATAATTACATCAAACCAGAGCATGCAAAAAGGCACAAAATTGCCTCTTAATTCTACAGGGTTATGTACAATCCTAAAGGATAGTAACATTGATAATTTGTTAAATTGACACTTTTATTTAGGTTTATTTTCATTGCCACAAATTACTTTTTAAGTTATTCTAAGAAAACCTCAATTAAGTAAGACAGGTTAAATAGTTGCTTAATTAATAAAGTATTCTGTAATCTGATGACATAGCTAGTCTGGTTTCTGCTGTAACACAGCACAGAAATAAACACATTGAGAAAAAAATGTTTTAAACGCCATGGCTACAGAAGCTGTGTTCCCTGAAGGTTAGCAGCTGATTTACCATCTGTCATAAAGCAGAATACCTTCTGTCTCATTTACAGTCTAATTTGCATTTGCTAGCACCTAACACCTCTATTCTCACACCTACAATATGCTACCATATTTTGTTTTCCAAAGTTAGATGATGTTGGTTTGCATTATGTTTTTTTTCCTGCCTACATTTTCCTTAATACACATAATTTACGAGTAAACTAAGGCAAAATGAAAATTATTGTTCAGTTAAAATCTGTCCTAGGTACTTGATTGTGGTTTTGTGTTATACAGCGTTGGTTTCTTTCCCATCCAGCTCTCTGCATTCGTATATGGAGACGCCATCAACACCAAGATGGGATACACTTACAAAATCTGTTTCTCGCTATCCTAAAAGGTTGGTCATAATAAGTTGTGCCAATGAATGTGCATGCAACGGTTATCATCTTTATCCTGGCACTCCATGATATATATATATATATATATATATATATACCGTATTTGCCCGAATATGGACTGCACAGCGCAGGGATGCGCAATTCGTATCGCCCTTTGCCTGGGACATTCAGTTCCGGGCGCCGGGTGGGCGTTTTTTTTCTTCATTTAGCCCTGCTGCTTTCCCGCAGCGCTGCAGGGGACCTGAATCCTTCTCTCCAGCAGCCGGTGGACATCTGCGCGTTGGGCTTCTATGGTGGAGCACCCTTCCCGTGTCCCCCCAATAGAAGCCCCAGTGGAAGTGCCAGCAGCGGAGGTTGTCTACGCGCATCATGCAGACGTTCACCGACTGCGGCGATGCACGTAAACAACCTCTGCTACTGGTACTTCCTCCAGTGCTTCTCCATCATTGAACTCCCGGCGGAAGTCCCAGCAGCGGAGGTTGTCTGCATGCATCGCGCAGACGTCCACCGGCCCCGCTAGACACCAGGGAGTCTGGGGGTGCATTGGTAAGTCTGAGGAGGGGTGGCATATCAGGGGGGCAGAGTGGTATTTCTAGGGGGTATAAAATGTCTGGGTCAGAGTGGCATTTATAGAGAGCAGAATGGCATTTCTAAGGGGCAGAGTGGCATATCTAGGGGGCAGAGTGGCATATCTAGGGGGCAGAGTGGTATTTCTAGAGGGCATAAAGCATATCTTGGGGGTAGAGTGGAATATCTGGGGGCAGAGTGGCATTTCTAGGGGCATAAAGCATATCTGGGGGACAGACTGGCATATCTGGGGGGCAGAGTGGCATATCTGGGGGCAGAGGGGAATATCTAAAAAGTGCATTATGAATTAAGGGGGTCCTTAAAATGGCTATTGGTTTTCTGTTTGTATATAACATACTGTATGCTAACTAACCATATAATTGATACCAAAAATATTAAAATACATGTATTCCTGTTTATTAGGTATTTTTTTCTTTAAAATAGCACCAAACCTTTAAGGTGAGGCCTATAATATATACATACATACATACATACAGTATATATATTTAAACCACTTATAAGAAAAAGCTACAAAATGCTAGGAAGGGAACATGAACATTCCTCTAGTGATAACTTTTAGGTCTCCTGACGGTTTTGTTTTCATAATGGTTTTTTGGTTGGGCAGCATGGAGAATCATAGTAACCATGCTGCCCAACCATTTTCAAAAATGCTCTGTATATTGTAAAAAAAAGAAGAAAAACCAAATCAAACCAGAAACGGGATCTCCAGGGTTGGACTGGCTTACCGAGAAACCATGACATTTTCCAGTATGCCACCTTACTTGGTCCAGCGGGGCTGTCGATACAAATGCACTGCACCTAGTAACCACTGGGGCTGGCAGTTGGGGAGATAACAGATCTTCTCCTGACTGGCCCATCTTTAATGTTATACGTTTAACAAATCAGTTTACACATTTGTAGCTCTAATTTTGTTTGAAGCGCCACAAGTTTATTTGCCTGTTTATCATCTACTACGAAATTGATTTTTTTCCCAATAATTTATTTAAGTAAACTTAAGAAAATAGTTAATTGTATACTTCAATTATCACATTTTTCAGACTATACCAGTGCTCTGCTAACCCATTGTATGATGTCATGGGCTACAGTGATACTTTTTCATGATTGCTTTAAATTAATTTATGCATGGCTTGTTCCTATTCTATATAATTTCTAAATAATTTCTACATTTCTAAATAAATTCTAAATTAATTGATCTGAAAGCATTGAAGGTTGGTAACCTACTAAACAATATTTGTGATAAGTAGGTAATTTAGGGTTTTTTGTTATCCTGTAGTTTTAAACTTTTTATTTTCACAGCATTTCAGATTTGCTTAAACTTTGTGAAGCTGATCCAGTTGATCTTCTTATTGATCTGGGCTTTGGAGTTGATGAACCTGATCTTTGCACCAAAATTCCTTCTCGATTCATTATGAACCCTTCTGAAGCGAAAGGAATCAATATTCGTGTCTTCCTTGAAGCGCAGAAGAAGCGTCTGGACTTTGAGAATCCCAATTTGTGTGGTATGTTGAATTATTGGAGTAGGTGTGACATTTTTATTAAAGGTACACTTGAGGACTTTAACCTTTTTAGTACCAGAGGTCTGTCCAAATGTATCCCCCTGGGATCATGGGAGATTTTAAGCTTTTTCTGCATCCTTTTATTTAAGCATGATTCACTTCACTCATGGAAAACTAAACTAGCTAAACTAGCTTGTCACCACCTGACCTGAGGGGAATCTTTCATAATGGTGCAAGATATAAATGTCGAAGTAAAAAAAATACATACCTTCATACTGTATCATTTTGTAAAACTAGAAAAATACATGATGTTGCATATGCACATGACATTGGTTCAAATGATTGTTTTTTACAACACCCTCTAACTATAATTTTATTACATATGTGTAGCATATTTTCTGTACACATATACTGAAAATTAATAACAACACAACTTGTCTTTTATAAGGTTTTTTACGTACAACTGATAAATTCCATTGTAAATCTAGTAAAAAGTGTCATAGTGAATACAAGTATATAATTCCTGAAAGCTCACATCAAGAGCAGTAACACAGGCACAAGTTTTTCTTTTTTTATTAACACTATTAGTCACAAACAACTTTGAAGTATATGTTTTTGAACAACAAAAACAAAAAACAACATACATATAATTCTCCAAAATACCACAGTATGATGTGTGCTTTATATTACATAAACAAGAGGGACCAAGAAATTTTCATGTTTGAACCAAAAATGTAAACCATGTAGGAGGGGATAACTACTCCTAAACATCTCAGTAACCTCCACAAACTATATATTGCTTGGAAGTGCACTCCATGCAAATTTCAAAGACATTCACTTACCTAAGTGGCTCACTGTAACTCCATATTTGATAGAACACAAGGATTTTTTCCTCTACCTTTTCACATGTGAGGTATGTTTTGGGACATATGCTGCAAAGTAGTTTCACCTTTTTTATGACTGAACCAGGAAAGTGAAATGAAATTCACAATTCGAATTCTGCTTGTCGGAAACACATCTTCATCAAAGTTCTGAGTTAGCCCTGTACTCCGATCTGGGTTGTTTAGGAGTGGGGGGGGGGGGTAAAAATTACCAGAATTTGCAAAAACTACCCCCAAGTTGTAGAGTTTTAGAAGAGTTTTTTCCTTTCTTATTTTTGCTCCTGTCATGATGAATGCTATACATTGGAGTATTTCCTTTTTTCTTGCATACATTTTTTAATCCCTGGGGTTGAAATGGAATTTTTAAATGTTTTTTTGTGTCTCTCAGTCTCTGCATTTGGGGGTATTTTTAAACTTTTCTATCTCAAATCCCACTAGCAAACAAATGTCACACAAACACACACTAGCACACAAAAACAAAACAGCTTAGTGATTATATCTAGGGATTAGGGGGTGGTATAAGGAATACTATTTGTAGTGAACGTTTTAGGTTACATTTAGTGTATAGTGAGATTGATTAACGGCCAGTGAACTAAAGGGGCACGAATGAATCCCAAGTAGCAATTAATAATGTTGCGAAAAAATAAATATTAAATAAATGCTATTAAAATGACAACTATAGACCAATGACATTGATCTATGGCAAAGTTTAATAATCAGTGACCTAAAGTGTCACTAATCAGAGCTCAAATAGTGATTAGTAATGTAAAAAATATAAAAAATAAAATGTTTTATTAATCCACTTATGGGGAGAGAGAGTCATCTAGTGCATTGGTGGTGTCTATTGGTCAGGAGTGATCTGATCATCACTGGATCGGCTCTGCAGCAGTTTGAACTTCCAGCACCCTGCACCATTGACTTCCATGTACCATATAAAGTGATCATTGCAAACTGTGTCATAAGGAGGTGAGCCAGGGTAATTCTGGTATGAATGCTTTAGGGTGAAACTGACAGCAATTACTCTGAGGTGATCAATTCTTTTATTTTTATATTACATTACATTTATTTATAAAGAGCTGGCCTATTCCGCAGCGCTGTTACATTCATAGAACATTTTATAAACACATAACACACACAATAACAAACTGATGCAAAGGAGAAGAGGGCCCTGCTCTTACTAGTTTACCATCTAGTCGGTGGTTGAGGGGAGTGGGACAATAGGAGAGGACAGCTTTTTTGTGATAATTGGAGAAATTTAGTCATGCACCAGGGGTTGCATGTGTCTGTCTGCCAGTGTCTGCTCAGGCCACATGCCCTACTACTATTGCTGCTCCTCTATCACCTTAAATTCTTGTTCTTTTTTCTTTTATTGGTGGAAATTCAGTCCCGCACCATGTGGCTGGATATCTCTGTCTGCTAGTGCCTGCCCTGTGCCTTGCCCTGTGTCTGCTGTGGCTCAGTATCTATCTCTACTCTGGGGATCAATCCCTGCTCTTTTTTGTAATACTGGGGTGGGGGGGGATTAAGTCTTGTACAATATGGTATGATTTATCTGTCTGCTGGTGCTTGGCCTGTGCATGCCATCTTTTTGCTGCTTACTGTAGGCTTAATCTCCTTCTCCCTCTGAGGGATCAATTGTTTATTTTAATATTTTAAATGTTGGGGGAAATTTAGTCCTGTATAATGTGGCATTGCCTGTCCTATACCCTACCTCTGCTGCTGTGGCTTAATCTTATTCCTTACTCTGCAGGATCAGTTAATGTTCTTTTTTCTAATATTAAGTGGATCTTTCTTTTACCAAAGTAAGGAAGGAGACTGAGCTGGATGTGCCTTGCTGCCAGTTCATACCCTGCCTCTGCTGCTTTATCACCTTCCTTACTCTGAGGGTTCAATTTATCAAAATGGTCCATTTTTTGGAGAAATTCAGTCCCATAGCAAGCTGCTGGAGGTGACTATCCATTGACATAGTGCTGCTGGTGGTGGTGGTCCGATGCAAAATCAAGTCTGGATCTCTTTCAAAACATTTAGATGCTGCTGCTGTTAGTAGCACTCTGAATTTTGGCTGAACCGAACTGTTGGAGAAGGAAATTTTGTTTTCCAAACGCTGCAAAAATTGTTAGAACAACGTCAGCCTCACAAATGTTTCCAGACATGGTTAACCCTGTTCTGTTATAGTTATCATAATGCTGTCCAGATATGTCTTTGGAGGGTAATGCACCTTTTCCTTATGATCAACTTTGGTTACAATTCTAAATGGCAGGTTGTGCAATTTTATAATTATTATAAGGTTAATATTAATATCCACCTATGAATACAAGACACTTGCAGTCAAGAGTGCCTTGAAATAAACAACCAATTTGGCCAAATGGCAATTCTCTACCAATACATAAACATAGAGTTTGATGATAGATAAGAGCCATTTGCGTCATCGAGTTTAGCCTTGTTTTTCTACTTGTAAAACTTCAAATATTACATAGCTCTTGTCATGGTGCTCGCTGAATTAAACTTTAGTAAATCTACTAAAAGCCTGCTACAATATTTCACTACTCTATTTTTAAGGAAAGCAATATTGGATATAGATGGGTCCTTAGTCTGTGCAACCTCTATATTTAAAAAATATTTAAGTATCATATATTCATAGTGCACATTGTGTTTTTACCGTTAGTAACCGTTAGTAGCTTTTCATGTATTTTTGGAACTTAAAATCTAGTTGTGGATGGTTTGCTATGTAAGGCCCAGTACATTGTAACTGAAATAGGTTATTGACTATGCTTCTGTTTCTATTGAAAAGGCCGTTTTCGTCAGTTAGAAGTCCTCGAACAGGTCACAAGTGCATTTTCCTCTTTGTTGACTGATGTCCAGACTAGTGAAGAGGAGTTAAAGGATAGAAAGAAATCAACACTGAACCAGGAAAAACGAAAAAGAATTCGGCAACTCCTATGGAAGTTTTCTAAGCAATCTAAAGCACTTGATCAGAATGCTAACCAATTCCCTAAGAATACAGAGCACAGCGAAAATCAAGGTGAAAAATTAAATGATATGAGTAACACAAAGGTTTATAGAAAACCAAGAAGGCATTTGCCTGAACATGGCAGTGTGACATTTTCACCAAAAGAGACAATGCTACCTGCCACCAATATGGAATTGCACTCCCAAAATGAAAAAAATGCCCAGAGCTTTAACATTACACCTATGCCTATGCCTGTGAAGCAAATCAATCGTCCCCATGAACTTCCAAGCAGGAGCAGGAAATTTAAAGGGCAAAAGATATGTTCAAAAGCACTCAGAATGACATCTGGTCAGCAACACAGACTTCCGCCTCCAGACTCTTTCGAATTGGAAGAGGTAAGATTTAGCATTTACCTCTTTAAATATATTTCTAAATAAAGAAACTATGTATTATCCAAACATATTGACTTTATTTATCATCATCTTCTGAATATTTGTTATTTTTTAATTTAAATGCATTTGTTAATCTAAGTTAGTAATACCTAACATATCATATTTTGAGCTATATTTCATCCTTGTAGGGATTAGTAAATTATGTTTACCAATTCTAATGACACAATTAAACAAGCTGTAAACTGAATTCTTTCAAATACAGCCTACTGTGTGTCCTAGCTAGTGGCATACCGGGGGAATGGGAGCACACTGGGATCATGTGACTCCCAGGGTGAAATTGGGGCTGCTTGCACACCGTGTGCCAGGAAGAAGCCTCTGGGAATAGAATGAGGGGTAAAAGGATCAGGAGGTGAGTGAAAGGGTAAGTGAGTGAGTGAGGGAGGCAGGGAGGGAGGGAGAAAATGAGAGAGTTAAGGGAGTTAGGGAGAGAGTGAGTATGTATGCATGCATGTATGTAACAGTAAATGTTTGTGTGTAAGCATGAGTGTGTATGTTTATTAGGCGTGTGAGCATGAGTTTATGTGTGTCTATGTTAGCAGGAACATAGACTTATAGTATTAGCATGAGTGTAAGTCTGTGTGCGTTAACATGAGTATGTATGTGTAAGTGTGTGTAAGCATAAGTGTGTAAATATGTGTTGGCATGAATGTGTATGTCTAAATGTGTTAGCATGAGTGTTATGGGTAAGTTCGCATGTGAGCATGTGTTTGTATGTGCTAGCATGAGTATATATGTGAAAATGTGTGTTAACATGAGTATGTAAATGTGTGTTTGTGTGTGTGTTAGCTTACCCATGTTAGTATGTATGTGTGTATGTGTGAGAGTGCTTTAAATGTGTGCTAGTGAGCATGTTGTTAAGGGGAGGCACACTGTGTCTAACTTATCCAGCATGGAAAGGTGGCACAGAGCGTTTTAGGAGCACTGACTGATTGCTTGGACAAAGATAAAGCAAATGTTGTTTGGAGAAAAATATGGCGTATGCAAGCTGTTTTGGTGTATTGATAAGCTGTTTGGGGACAAAGATGGCATAGACAAGATAATTGGAGCCAATGATAAGCTATTTCAGGACGAAGATGGCACTGACAAGCTGTTTAGTGTCAAAGATGGCACATGCAGACTGTTTGGGGCAAATGTGGCAGAAGCGGGCTTTTGTGGGGCAAATGTGGTACAAGCAGACTTTTGTGGGGCACATGTGGCACAAGCAGACTTTTTTGAGGCAAATATGGCACAAGCAGGCTGTTTGTGGGCAAAAGATGGCACAGGCAGGCTGTTTGTGAGCAAGATGGCACCAGCAGGCTGTTTGTGGGCAAGACGGCACCAGCAGGCTGTTTATGGGCAAGATGGCACCAGCAGGTTAGGGGCACCAACAAGCTGTTTGGTGACATAAATGGCACAAATTGTTTGTGGGCAAAGATGGCAGAGACAAGCTGTTTGTGGGCACCGGCCAGGTATTTAGTGGCAAAGGTGGCACAGACAAACTGTTTAGAGACAACAATAACACATACAAGCTTTTTGGGGCAAATATGGCACAGGCCAGTTGTTTGAGAACACAGATGACACAAGGGGAAAGCTGGCACAGTATGACATGTGGCATGGTGAAGTGGGGGCCCGGGGCTTTCAACCATAAGGCAATATCCTTCTGATCCCACCTAATATCCTTCTTCTGCCTGAACTGATCATCATACCTGTGCCTCCATAAACCATATGTCTCTCCCCAATGCTGTCTAAATAACAAAACAATGTTGAACAGCTCGACATTGCCAGCGACACAACATTCCGGTAAGGAGAGGAACTGGAGACGTGTGTTAAAACACTTATCTCATTGAAATTAAAATGCTGAGCAGGGCAGGAACCAGAGTGCACCATGTGCACTTTGATTGGACTCTACTTTAAGCCCTGCATAAATGACCAGAGCAGTTTTTGTGTTTTTGCCATGTCTTCAACTGTGACATAGCCCACTAACTCATTAAGTGCACCCCCACAAAATATATATTGGGCTTTTTTCGGCACAAGTAGGGCATTCTTTTGAAATAATTATTGTGTATATATATATATAATATATCGACTAACTATCATGTTAAGTATAAAATGCTAAAAAATTGGAAAATTAGGAGAAGAAAGGCAACAGTGCAACCATAAAACTATATATAACCAGTGCAAATGGAAAAAAAACCCCTCCAAAAATGCATTAAGTTATTTGTCCTGTTTTTGGAAACACCTCATATGCCTGGTATTTTCATTTTGCGATTACAGGGTTAAATATAAATGACTTGCATCGCTGTTTTTAAACAAGATTTTTTAAATTGTGGTATGTTAGGAGTTGGGTAGAATTTTGACAGATCACTTTACTGGGCCCATTTCTCATTTGAGACACAATAAAGGTCCAAAATATCAATTTAACCTCACAAAACTATATATTCCCTGAAAGCACAAAGCCCAAGGATCTCAAAGTCACCCCCTTACCTTTTCAGTTTAGTGAAAATATGGGTTAGCTGATAGCATAAGGGGTAACACTAGGATCCAGTTGGTGGATAGTTATAGGTACATTTAGATGTTAGGTTACAGTAACATATAGTGTTAGGGATGATAATTAGATCCCTGGCTATTGAAGTGAAATGGATCAATAATTAGTGACCAAAAAGGTCATAAATCAATGGTCAAATAGTATTTTATTAGGTTTAATATATAATTGTATTTTTTATATCAGATCACTTGTAAGTGACAATTTTAGGCCACTGACATTGATCAGGGAGACCAATCAATAATCAGTGACCTAAAGTGTTTATTATTACCTTAGATGATCCCTGTCTCTTTCTAGGGCAGGGTCATCCAGGGGCTGTCATAATGATCAGATCACTCCTCTCTCTCATGGAGCGATCAGGCAGCAGGGGAATGTTGTTTCAGCAACAAACAGCCCCCTTCCCTGAAGTTGCCTGCGGCAGCTAGGATTGCAAGTTTATGGTCAGCCTGTAGAATACGTTGTCCCCCTTTTTCCTAAATATAACCCATTTCCGACATTCGTCACTGGACGTGAAGAGGTTAAGCGACAGAAGAGATTTAATAAACCTTCTTAACCAATAACAGTTGAACAGAAATTGAACAGAAATAGATTAATCTAGAAATTAGCTAGTATTCTTAAATGAATACATACAGTGCTGCAAAAAGTATTTGCTACTTCCCCATTTCTTTTTTTGCTTATCTGTGACATTTTGATATAAGATAAAGACAACATGAGCAAGCACAAAATGCAGCTTTTAACTAATCATTTCATTGAAGGTAAAGAGTTAATCAAAACCTATATCACCCTTCTGAAAAAGTAATTGCCACTCTGGACCTAATAACTAGCTGTGTATTTCATATCGCAGTGGGGAATTTTTTGCCCGCTCTTCTAGGCAGAATTGTTTTAATTCAGCCGCATTGGATGGAATTCGAGCATTAACGGCCTTTTTAAGGCCACACCACATCTCAATTGGATTCAAATCAGGACTTTGACTAGGCCGCTCCAAAATCTTTGTTTTTTTCTTTTGAGACATTCAGAGGTGTATTTGCTTGTGTGTTTCAAATAATTGCCCTTCTGCATAACCCTATTGCACTTGAGTGTTAAGCCACAAGTTGATGGTCGAACATTCTAGTAGCGAGCAGAATTCATGGTTCCAACAATTATGGCAAGTCACCCAAGTTCTAAAGCAGCAAAGTAGCCCCAGACCATCACAACTACTACCATCATGTTTGACTGCTGTTATTGTGTTCTTATTGTGGAATGCTTTGTTATGCCAGATGTAAAGGGACCCATGTCTTCCAAAAAGTTCAACTTTTGACTGATCTGTCCACAAATATTATCTCAGAAGTCTTGAGGGTCATCAATATGTTTTTTGGAAAACAAGCCTTTCTGTTCATTTTGGTCAGAAGTGGTTTTCACCTTGCAACTCTTCCACAGATTTTGGCATACTCTTGATTCTTATTGTGGAATCGTGAACAGTGACCTTAATTAAGGCAAGTGAGGCCTGCAGTTATTAACTTCTCAGTCTGGGTTCATTTGTGACCTCCCAGATGAGTTGTTGGTGCACTCTTGGAGGCTTTTGGTAGACCGACCACTCCTGGGAAGGTTTTCTACTGCTACTAGTATACTTTGTCTGTAGATAATGGCTCTCACCATGGTTCACTGGAGTCCCAGAACCTTAGAAGTGGCCTTGTAGATCATGTCATCATGTCCTCCTTTTGCAAGACAGGTTCTATTTATTGATGTTTAGATTCAACGGGGCTGGCATCAATCATGACTGGGTGACAGCAGTGTACAAGGGGATACTGGTGTATTAATGAACATTACAATGTTACTCAAATACACATATGCATGTAATACACATAATTTGTAGGTAGAGGAAAACACCTTTGCAACATACAAGCATATTTAATAAAGCAACCTGAGTTTTTATTTATTTATGTAAACAATTTCGGGGTTGCTTTTTACCACCTAAAAAGATTATAATTTTGTACATATATTTTATGCACTTAGTGTCCTAAAACAGAGTTTTACTATTTGTGAGTTTTTTTCTGTATAAAAGCTTTAAAGCATTATTTAGTCCAATACATTTTTCATATTTCTTACTGAGGAAATATATCAGTATGTCCTTTCTTACAACTTTCCTATTGTGTGCCCTCTAGGTTCAGAGTTTTGAGGAAGAATATCCAAAGACAATCAACCAGGACAACCTTTTAGGTATGGATAATGCATACTTAAAATGTTATGTTCATATCCTACACTGATGAGATCCAACAAGATTAAAACAGACACAAACAAGTTGAACTCTCTGGCCTATGGTATTCCAACCCTGTGGAATGCTTAATAAGTAAGAGGCATATGGAAACGAGGGGCTTGTGTAACTGAGTAATACAATGTTAATTGCAAAGTGCAACAATGATGATTCTAGGATGACAGAACAGTACCTTTCAAAGGCAATAGAGATAACTGCCCTACGTGAAGCAAAGTGAGGGGGCACGCTTGAGTCAACTGGTTGGTATGCCATTGCATCCTTTTCTACTTCCATAAATGTTTGTGATGTCAGTATGGGGCAAGACTTCTGACAATGCAAGAGCACTGAGAGCTCTAGTTTGGTTTGCTTCTTTTCAGGGGGAAGCTGACAAGTTCTAGAATCGGAAGACATTGCTTTCTCGACTTAGAGATTTGAATGTGATTATAAAATTGCCACATATTGTAAGGTCTGCATGGGACACGCTGCGCTTTGATTGTTCCCTGTCCTGCTCAATGTTTCAGTTTCCACAAAGACACACCTTGCATCTCAAATCTGATCCTCTCAGTACCCTTTTTGCCCTCTCTGCTCTGCAATGCTCCCTGAAGCACCCTTCTGCTATCATATATTGTGTGCAGGGGATATAAGGGGTATAAGAGGTGAATAAAATAGAAAAATTAGAAGAAACAAAGGGATAGGGAGAGACAGAAAAAAAGGAAAAGACAGCAGGGGAACAGTGAAAGAGGGAGTAATGGAGAAACAATTAAAGAAAAAAGAGAGATGGAGATGAAGAAGGAGTGGAAATAGAAAAGAAGAGTTGAAAGAGGGGAGAGAGAGAAGTTTAAATAAAAAGGAATGAAAGAAGGGAGAAACAGATGAAGGAGGGAGAAAGAGAGAGAAAAAGGAAAAGGAGAGGAAAGAAAATGGGAAAAGAGAGAGAAAGAGGGACAGAGGTTAAAGAAAATTATGGAAAGAAAAGAAAGATAGAGAGAAAAGAAACAAATGGCATGTTACTTAGTAGCTGCATATACTACTAGTTTAAGAAAAAAATCTGTACAGATCTTCAGACTAATATTCAGCTGTTGCTGAAATGTTTTACCAATTTTAATACACTCTTAGTATATTTTTAGGAGACACTGGCAATTTTGTGAACTAAACTATACCTGAGTATGGGCTGTCATTAAGTAATTAAGGACCCTTTTTACTGTGCTGTGTAGCAACATGTATGACTTTGCTGACATGTGAGTTGAGCACAATGCTTTAAATGAATGCATCTGATAAACAGATCAGAGATCAGAGATATTTAAAAAAACCTCCACTATTATAGTCGTAAAAAAAACCTGAATGACTTACTTGTTACTTTTTAACAATTGTTGCAATTAATACTCACTTCACTGGTCTTACTAAGTATCCAATTGATGAATTCGGTATGTTATACAGAGTTTATCGTCACAGGCCCTGTTTCTCTGCAGCTGTTTAGCTGAGTGTAAGGTGGTACACTTTTTTGTGACACCTCTTTGTAAGCCCTGTTATTCTCCCACTGTCTCTTGACCTGAGAGACCAGAAGGAAAATTATTCAGTGAAACTCTATATATACCCACACCTGGAAGAAGAAGACGAAGAAAAAAGGACCAGGCATGCTACCCCCAGATATAGAGGTGCTCGATAATATACAATCACATGTAACCACTCCATCATGGTTCTATATAGACTGTAGGTGCTTCACCAATGGCAGGATGGGAACAGATGATAGATGGTGTTCAGCTAAATAGGGCCCTTGAAAAAGCATAGATGCAGGGCCCCCTGTTTGTCTGCTTCCAGTACACCAGTGCTGGTTGTAACCTTCTAATGGTGGCCCTAAGTACGTCCTGCATTGAAAATCATGCCATGCTCTCTTAAATGATGGTCAGCATTAGGGGTGATGCTAGCTGCCTAGATGCTGCGCAGAGCAGCTTCAGACCATCTTGGTATTTTACAATCTCATGGACAGAAACCTTCAATCGACAAATACCATATTAATAAGTTTTTCAAAAATATGTATCTTTTTTGGGGCTAAACTGAAATATGGTGCCACCATACTACCTTAAATAAGACATGGGCCCAATAAATCAGTTGCTAGAAATGTAAACACTGAACTGTGCATATTCAAATATAGACCACATAACGCCCCATAAACATTTGGGACATGGCTATAGCAAGGACATTATGCAGAATGAAGAGGTTTTTTTATGTATTTGCACATATTCTGTTGGAGAAATGCTACAATGCTGTGTTAAAATGTTTTGACCACTAGGCTTGTGCACTCAGATTCGTATGGTTTGCAAATTTACTGAACAATATATGGTTTGTGTGGGAATGAAAATAAGAAATTACAGTTGAACAAAGACATAGCAAAACTGCTAAAACCCCTTGCTTCATCGAGTGTAAAGTATAAAGTTCTAGTTATCAACAGAGTACATGCTGTACTGGAACAGCACATTCAAGAGTCTTCAATTTGAATCAAATTGTCTGTCCCAGTGGTGTGGTCCCTTAAACTAATAACTTGGCTGCGACTTCCGTCCAATTGGTTCATTTCCTGTTCTCCCCATGACAAGCAATATTCAGACTGCTTTATGTCTTCTTTATGCTATGTTGTCAAGCTGCTTCATTGCAGTATGGTGTATGATGATGTGGATTGTTTGGGGGAGATTTGGAATGGCAGTTTGCAAAAATGTAATTTTAAGATACCCCTATACGCACATATTCTTGACTAATTAGCAATAAAAAAATTGGGTGTTTTCCTTGCTCTTTATGTGATGTATGGTCACATTATTATCAGCCATTTGTACAATTGTTATGAATAAGTAATTGGGCATGGGAGAAGGGATAATCCTTATTTAATTAAATTTGTCTTCACTCCCAGGTTGGCAGCAATAAGACATATGTGAGACTAATACTCTCAGTCCGCCTGCATGCATGTGCAATTAAAAATGTGCTCTACAGTTGCACTGACAGTTTAGTGTTGCTTTTGGCATTTACAAATTCTTTCATTTTGTGAGGGTTTTTTTTACCAAACACATATGCTGAAGCAGATGTTGCTTATTTGTTGTTTATTCAGATCTGTAGGCACTGGCAGCCAACACCATTGTTCTGTAATGACGCTCGGTTTACAGGCCTGCTTTAAGACCCAGTAGTTGTGAAGCAAATCAAGCTGGCGGTTAGTGGGAGCTACAGTATAGCCTGTTTACATCGCACAGGTTTTCTTCCAAATACCTGGAAAGGGAACATCAACAGTAACGGGTTCTTATTCAGGCTTGAGTTTGTCAGGTTATCTGGGAGTTAAAGGGCCACATTTGGGACATGCGCAATTCAGTTTTTCAACTTGGAATTTTGACATCTGGTCATTCGGCATATATTTTCCTATTTGGGGCATCTTTGATGTTGGGCAATTCAATTTGTGAAGGCGTCCCCATCACACCCCAACGTATTTCAAATAGTGGTATTGTAATACTTTCAATGCATGAATTCTACCACCAGGCTTTGCCAGAGTTTGTGGTAGTATTTTTTTCACACAAATTGTACTTTAGGTATAAATTTAGAGCTCCTGGTATAAAGGGCTAGTAAGGAATACATTATATAAGCTTGTATATAACCAATATGGAAGCATTGCAAAAATAATGATTCGAAAAAAAAAAAAAGACACATAACACCTTCAGTCCCAGTGGTTTATGTTACAAAAGAGCTTTCTTTTAATATCATAGTTACATCATTAGATAAGAAACAAAACAAATAGAACCCCCCCACACACATTTTTCATATATTTTCCACTCTAAATCCTCACAGAATTAGTTAAATTGTGTTACCGATTCCACACATGAAATGTTCACCTTTGCTTTAGTGGCTTGTAACAGAGTGTGGTGTTCCCAACTCCTTTTCTCAGCATACAAAGTATTCAACACTGTTGCATTCACAGTGACATAACATCCCTCCACTTGAGGGCAAAATAAAAGGCTTCCAAACAACCTAAATCTAGGCTGCTTAGTTTTGTCACTACCTGCATAAGATCCACAAATGAACCTTCTGTTGAAGTGAAGGTGTGTTTCTTTTAAGCCCCAGTAACTGCTACAGCACAACAAGTAGATTGCAGTACTGGGCTTAGACTCATGCAAGCTGTTAACACTTTCTTCAGGGAAATACTTATACATGCCATCATATGGCTCTTTGTCTCATTTGGGCCTGTTTAGCACCCCCCTTAGTACCCCCACAAAAGCATATACACTGATGAGCCATAACATTACGACCTGCCTAATATTGTGTAGGTACCACTTTTGCCGCCAAAACAGCTCTGACCCGTCAAGGCATGGACTCCACTAGACCTCTGACGGTGTGCTAAGGTATCTGTACGTTGCGAGGTAGGGCATCCATGGATCGAGCTTGTTTGTCCAGCACATCCACTGGACTGAGATTTTTGGAATTTATAGGCCAAGTCAACACTTTGAACTCAGTGTTAATCACACATACCTGAGTCATGTTTGCTTTGTGGCAGGGTGCATTTTCCAGCTGAAAGAGGCCAATGCCATCAGGGAATACCGTGTACATGGTCAGTAACAATGCTTAGGTAGGTGTCAAAGTAACATCCACATGAATGGGAGGACCCAAGGTTTCCCAGCAGAACATTCCTTAAAGCATGACACTTCCTCCGTCGGTTTGCCCTCTTCCTGCATACATAGTGTATCCTGGTGCCATGTGTTCTCCAGGTAAGCAACGCACACGCACCTGGCCAGCCATGTGATGTAAAAGAAAACTAATTCATCAGACCAGTGCACCCTCTTCCATTGCTCTGTAGTCCAGTTCTTATGCTCATATGCCCATTGTAGGCACTTTCGGCAGTACACAGTGGTCAGTATGGGCACCTTGACTTGTTTGTGGCTACGTAGTTCGATCCGCAACAAACTGTGATGCACGGTGTGTTCTGAAACCTTTCTATCAGAACCAGCATTGACTTTTTCAGCAATATGAGCTACAGTAGCTGGTCTGTTGGATTTGACCACACGGGCCAGCCTTCGCCCCCACGTGCATCAGTTAGCCTTGGCTGCCCATAACCCTGTCATCAGTAGACCGGGAACACCCCACAAGAGATAAGTTTTGGAGATACTCTGACCCAGTCATCTAGCCTAATATTTCCCACCCACTGACAGGTACCATGATAACAAGATTATCAGTGTTATTCACTTCACCTGTCGGGTCGTAATGTTATGGCTGAATTTCAGTAAAGTAGACAACGCAGAATATCACATCAAGAGCATTTGGAAAATTTTCATGTAATCACTGTCAAAGTCAACTGTAGCAAACATTTCTTACTCTTTTTTCACCAACTTGTGTTTCATAGGATTTTTCCCAGAGAAACCCAGCCAAAGTTGCCTTATCTCCAGATTATGGAAATTCTCCACATATTTTGTGGTGGGCGAAAATGTGTGGAATTGTGCCAATTGAAAATACTCCCCTTTTTCCCTAACAAAACATAAAAAAAGAAATGTATATTAAAAAATCTACCTTGGTATGGTAGACCATGAGGCAATCATGGATGTAGAGTCCTGGCAGATAGGGACAGTGGTACCTGACTCTGCATTTTGTTTGAGGCTTCTCTTTGGTACCAGTGGGGGGTTTGTGCAACTAAAATACCTGCTAGGAAGATGCAGGATATTTTTCGTCTCCCATATTTGGGGTTGCATCCTCAAAAAATTTCGTACCATTTCTTGGTCATCAACACCAGGTACCACTGTAGACACTGGTCGGAAAGATCTACACTCCCATGTTCCTGTTATGTTCAATGATGCAGTGAGGTTTAAGCACCTGTGCATCAACTTCTCCCCTCACACTGAAAGGTACTTGCTCGTTATTAATGATGGAGAAGATGGAACCAGTCATTCTGCAGATGAGAGGTGAAACAACAGAGATACTACTCCAACGTCTGGTTTGTACGTTCCGTTTGTCTATTGCTCTGAGGATGAAAGGCAGTGGATAAAGAATGTTGCATTACAAAAGGCTTTCCAAAAATGTAAATTGAGTCCCTCTATCAGACAGTATATTCTCAGGCAATCCATGTAAATGGAAGAAGTCAGCTGTTCCATCTGCTGAAGGAAGATGTCTAGCAGGGATGAAATGTGCCATTTTTGTAAACCTGTTTACCACAACCATGAAAGTGGTGTATTGGCATGATGAAGGCAAATCAGTAATAAAATCCACGGAAATATCGGACCATGGTTTGCAAGGACAGGTAATGGACACAAAAGCCCTGCAGGTTTGTCATGAGTGTCTTTAGATCTGGCACAAATCTTGCAGGATTCTACAAACAGTTGGATATCTTCTTTGAGTTTTGGCCACCAGAATGTTCCTTGTATCAGATCACTGGTTTGGGTGATGCCCCCGTGCCCAGCTGCAGGAGTGTCATGAAAATGTTGCAACACCTTTAGACATACTTCAGGAGGAACATAGATCATGTCATTATCATAATATAACCCATCTCTCAATTGCATTTTTGTAATATTGGAAGGGGTCACATTGGAGGAATGAAGGCAGAAGGAATCCCATAAAGATTGTGTGACAGTCAAAAAATGTTCCGGCTTCAATACAGTGTCTTTTTCCTAAGGATGTGTGTTGGTGATTCAAACATACGTGAGAATGAGTTGGTCTTGGTATTACGAGATCCTGGTCTGTAAGTTATGTGTAATTGGAAACGTGAGAAAAACAAAGACCATCTGGCATGTCTGGGTTGTAGACGTTTGCCAGAACGAAAATACTTCATATTTTTGTGGTCTGTGTAGACTGTGATGGGGTGAGTACCCTCCAATAAGTGATGCCACTTTTCTAGTGCCATTTCTCTTTCACCCACCCTGTAGTTTCTTTCTGCGGGGGTCAGCGTGGGGGAGAAGAAAGCAACTGGATGGAGTTGATTGTCAGAATCATCCCTTTGGGATAGGACAGCACCAACTGCAGAATCAGAGGCATCCACCTCGAGAACGTATGTTCTTTGGGCTTCCGGAAGAACCAAAATAGGTGCGGATGTGAACTTCTCCTTTAGGAAATCAAATGCTCTTTGAGCGGCATCAGACTAACAAAACTTCCTTTTAACTGACGTGAGGGTTGTGATGGGATGAATGACCTTGGAGAAGTTCCTGATGAATTTCCGATAGAAATAGAAACCTTCCTATCTGTAGGAGGTGGCCATTGCAGGAGGGTTGTGATCTTCTTAGGGTCCATTTCAACCTTGGTAGGGGACAGAACAAAACCCAAAAACTAAAACAGATTGGATTTCAAAAACACATTTCTCGGGATTAGCAAATAACGTATTCTCTCGTAACGTAGTCTTATAAGCACCCTAGATACATGTTCTCTGTGAACTGTCAATGAAGGGGAGTAGATTAAAATGTCCTCAAGATAGACCGCTACAAATTGATCCAACATATCTCTAAGTACACCATTCATAAAGTGTTGGAAAGTGGCAGGGGCATTTCACAGGGTGTATGGCATTACAAGGTACTCGAAGTGCCCATATCTGGATCTGAATGCTGTTTTCCACTTGTGCCCTTCCTTGATTCTAACCAAATTGCATGCTCCTCTCAAATCTATTTTCATAAAGACAGAGGCAGAGCGAACACGTTCCATTAATTCAGGTATCAGGGGCAAAGGATAACGTTTTTTTTTACCGTTATATTATTTATTTCCCTGTAATTAACGTAGGGACGTAAACCATCATCCTTCTTCAAAATAAAAAACATACCAGCTCCAGCAGGTGAGGTAGAAGGCCGTATAAAACCTTTGGCTAGATTTTCAGCTATGTAATTCTTGAAAGTAGCAAATTCAGGTTCAGACATGAGATAAATGCGGCCAAAAGTGATGGGGGCACCCGGAAATAATTCTATGGGGCAGTCGTACTCTATATGTGGTGGAAGTTGACTCACATATTTCTTTTCAAATACATCAGGGAATTGGATATAGGGTGCTGATATCTTGTTTACTGGAAGAGAGCTGTAATCATGAACAACATTAATGGACATGGATGAGGTGACATGATTACAACATTTATTAGAGGAGAACTGAACAGTACCTGTCTCCCAATAACCAACAGGATTGTGAGTTCTTAACTACGGGAGACCCAGAATTACATGGAAGACAGGAGATGGAACCACATTGAAAACAATGTCCTCAATGTGATACATAAAGGTACCATCTCTAGTGATAGTGAAACTGCTGCTGGCTCCTGGATCAATTATTACTGAGAGAGCGATGGAGTCTTCCTTCCACTGTAATGATATGGAAAGGGACAGATGATTGGAAAAATTAAGAGAGACAATTCTTTTTAACGGATGAAGCAGGGAAGGTTGCTTACCCTTGGAAGAACGTGATTTTGCTCTGCATTCATTGGCATAGTGGCCCTTATTTCCGCAATAAAGACATAATTCAAGAGTCATGTGAGCTTCTCTCTCAGCTACAGATATCGGACCTCTGATGAGACCGAATTGTATAGGTTCCTCCATAGTATCCCTAGGTGTAGTTTTGAGCGGTGTCCGTATTGCGGACCAGTTGGAAGGAGGGGTCGTTTTTTTTTAGTTCGGCCTTTCTTTCCCGAAGGCTCCTGACGATGTGTATAGTGAGCCTGGTGATTTCATCTAAGGAATTGGGTATGTTAATATGGGCCAATTCATCTGTGATGGTTTCTGACAGGCCTAGACGGAACTGATCTTGTAGCGCTGATTCATTCCATGTAGTCTCCATGTATACGCATCTAAATTCTGCGATGTAGTCCTCTATGGGTCTTTTACATTGTTTCAATGCCTTTAGAGTGCTAGTAGCGGATGTAGTCCTGAAAGGGTCTTCATAGAGAGCATCCATGGCTTGACAGAAGGAGGCCCATGTCTCTAGTACTGGGCTATTGCTGGGGTTCTTCTGATAATAGTGATATGACCGTGTGAATCTTGATGTAGTCTGATGTGAATGTTGGTGGTATTAGTTTAAACATAATCTGGCAGGAGGTCATGAACGTATTTCACTTCTTACAATCTCCGGAGTACCTTTATGGCATGGGTACCTGTGGTTCAGGAGCGGCTGCCCCCTGTATACCTACAGACTCTTGAAGCATAGAAAGTACTGGAAATGGATCTCCAGGAACATTGGGGTTGACTTGCATTTGGTGCATTTGTTGCCGTATCTGGGTCTGTCCTGCTTGGACATATTGTAATGACTGGTTAAAAGCCGCCATCTGTTGTGTGAGTGCACCGACAGTTTCAGGCAATCCTGCGGGTTCCATAATGGCTCGGTTGTTATGTTAGGAATGAATGAGATGAGGAACCCATTATGCAGAAATTTGAATGATGGTCAAAATCAGGTAACCAAAATCCAGCAACGCTAATGGTAATGCTAATCCAGCAACATAAGTAGTTGAAGATATACTACTGCAAAGAGTAGTGAGCCCAGCCAATACAACGACGGAGCACTGAATGAAAGTGCCCTTTGTGCATGACGTTAGGCTGTACGTGTCCCGACGCCTCCACTGTGGTACAGGATAAAACGGGGGTGTAGCGCTGGAAGACGGGTAGAGGCAGCAGTGAAAAAGGTAAATAATGAGTGCCCGCTAGACGCAGGTACTCCAGGGACAGGCTTTTCTGTGGACAGTGACAGCGACACAGAGGTCTCGCGCTCTCAAGTAAGTGAATTACAAAGGGGGAGGGTAGATACTGAGGAGGGGGGAAGAGGGTGAGGAACGGGGGATAGATTAGATAGTGAGAAGGGGAGGAGAGGGTGTAAATAGTGAGAAGGGGAAGAGGGTGTAAATAGTGAGAAGGGGAGGAGAGGGGGTAGAGAGAACGAGTGAGAGAATGAAAGAATTAATGTGTGGATGAATTGTGTGAATTTGTGAGAATACATTAATGAATTTGTGAGAATGCATTAATGAATCTGTGTAAATTATTTGTGGGAATGAGTGAGAGAATAAATGATTGTGTAATTGAATTGTGTGAATGAAAGTGTGAATTAGTGAGTGACTGTAAAAGTGTTATAAATGTGTATATTGTGACGGAACCCTCCATCACTGGTGCCCCTGGAGAGGCCTGAGAGCCAGCCTCCTCTCTATTGACTATGGGCCCTGACTTTGCAAAGACTTCTGTGGCTACCCACAGCAGTATATCATCCCATCACTTGTTGAGGGGATTAACTCTGGCAGACAGCCAGGATCTGCAACCAGGGAGTCACCACCATAGTTTTACTTTAATATCAGACCCCCCACCCCATGGTGCACTATTATGTTGTTTAAGTCAGGTCCCCCCCCAGTTCCTCCACTACAGACATTTACCATGGCCAGTCCCTGAAACTGATTCCGGCCAGTAATAGATAGTGGAGGTTGAAACCCTATTGTATTCTTAATCCCATTACTGCCCCTGTTGTCTCTGGGAGGCGGATTAAGGGAGCGGTTTGTATCCTAATATCTAGACTTGGCGCCGGCTAACTCTTCGTTTTTGTGGGGGAAAAATCTTTGTATTCTGCGAATATATGCCCGTTCCTGTGTTTGGTTCGGGTGAATATCCGTGTACATTCTTTGTGTTTGTTTTTTTCTTCGTTTAATACGGGTTAACGCGGCATGGACTACGCAGCAGCTTTGGAGCCAGGATTTTAAATGTCTGTACGAGCAACTCTATTGGTCGCCAGCAGGGGCCTCCTCTGCCATCAACCAATGAAGTACACCTGTATAATTGATTTGTGAAAAGGCAAGGATGGCACAGGCAGGGTGTTTATGGCACAAAGATGGCACAGGCTGGGCTGTTTGGGGGCAAAGTTGACCCATGCTGTGCTGTTTGGGGACAAAAGATGGCAAGTCCCATGTAAGTAATTTTGGTGCTGATCAGGTTCTACAGTGTATATATAAATACCGTAAATGCTCGATTATAAGACGACCCCCCAAAATCTAAATATTAATAGGAAAAAAGTTTTACTAGTAACTTTTAATTCATGTAAACTATTTTTTCAGATTTAATAAAAGCTATGATTGAGAAGGAAAAATATTTTTTGTTTTTATTTCCTTTTATTTGCCAACCTGCCCCCCAGGTATGCACATCTGCCCCAGGCTTGCCACTCTGCCCCCAGAAGTGCCTTATACTCCCTATTTGCCACTCTGCCCCATGATGTGCCTTTTTACTCTCTATATGCCACTATGCCTCAGAAATGTCTTATACCCTCCTATATGCCACTGTTCCCCATGATATGCCTTTTAACCCCTAAATGCCCCTCTGCCCCATGATATGCCTTAAACCCCTATATGCCACCCTGGCATATAAAGGGTTAAAAGACATTTCTGGAGGTATATATTTATATATATATATGTATATAAATAACTGCCCGGCTGTGCGAGCAACTTCTCTGGCCCCACCCCCAGAGGAAGAAGGAGGGGGCAGAGTCATATGACTCTCCTGCTGCTAGTACAAGAGACGCTGCCTGCGACCAAAGCTCCGGTAAGCAGCCCGGCCCCAGAGGAAATTTTTCTGAGGTATGATTAGAAGACGACCTGACCTTGATTATTAGACGAGGGGTATTTTTCAGAGCATTTATATAATATAGTAGTATAGTAATATATAATATAACTACCTTTTTAGGACACTTCTAGAGCAGTGGAGACAGCAGGACACCCAACATGTTTCCAGGCTTTTATTGCACCAACCCAGTCAAACAAACATACAAAGAAAAACCTACTCGTATTTAGCTTACTAAACAGTAGTCTTCCCTGACTAACACAGAACTGGCCAGCTAAGCTGGTTTCCAGTATAAAATAAAACAGAATATATGTCCCAAAAGCCGTCTCTCCTACAAGCCCACCTTGTACCTTGCAAGATGTGGACAAATTGGAGTGGGCTGTTCTCAGTGTGCATTTATCTCAGTGAAGATTTAAACCTGGGGCATCTGTGTTAATTGGACCAGCAGTTAACCCATTAGTCACTGGGATAAACTGCTCTTTCCAATCTCCTGCTTACATATAAGCCATTATATATATATATATAGGGTTTTATAATTGCCCCCTACTTTGGTCCTGCCCCCATGTGCCCTCAAATGAGAATGGGCCAGATACATATATACGTCCAAAAGGGCATATCGCAATGCTATTTCTGCACGTACATGTATGTCCATTTAAGATTGAGCAGCCCATTTTATTTATTTTTTGTTAAACCAAATTCTGACAAATTTAATATACCATTTCTTGTTTATTAGTTATAGTTCAGCATGCTTTTGTCACTGTAATCAATTAGCATTACATAAATATATAATAAATTAATCATAACGTCATGCAATTTATAAAGCGCTATATCTTTAATGAAAGATTCAAAACAGTAACTAATCTTTGACCATTTAGTTGGTACTTAGAAAAAAAACTAGTGGCAGTGTAGCACTCCTTGGGCCCTGGCTGGTCAGATCACCCTCACAACAAGTGCGTCTGTCAGTCACAGACTCACAGCACAGCACAGCAGGGAAGAAACTCAGACCTCAGACCACCCCAACTGAATTGCGGCTGTGTAATACACCTTTGTCGGTAAACAGCCTGTCCTTCATGTACCATCTTTGCATTTCCCCAGATCACTTAAACATTCATGATAGACACAAACACTTACACAGTTACTCACTTATTCACACAAATCATTTACACATATTCATTAATGCAGTCTCACAAATCATTCAAGCAATTCATCCACACATTCATTCATTCTTGTACGCATTCACACTACCCTCTCTCCCCATCTACCCCTCCCCTTCTTATCTGCCCCTTCTCACTATGTTCTCACTATCTCCCTTCACTATGTACCGCCTTCCCACTTCTCAATATATGTACCCCTCACTATCTATCCCCTCCCTTTCACTATCTATCCCCTTTCTCACTATCTAATCCCCGCCCCTTCTCACCATCTATCCCTGCCCCTTCTCACTATCTACTCCTCTGTCCCTTCTCACTGCCCCTTCACTATTTCTCCACCTCTTCCTTCACTGCCCCTTCTCACTATCTACCCCCCTGACAGCACAATTATAAGAAAGCACTGATAATTCAATTATCTTTTACTTATTTATTAATGATCACAAAAATTACATAAATCCAAAATTAAGCATGTGTAACATAGAATGCCTATAAAAACATATCTATTTTCTTACATTTATTTTGTATATATATTCAATATATAACATTGTTCCACATTGGTTTTATCCTATCATAAATGATACATAGATATATGTAAATAATCTACTTCTGGTTTGTTACATCTCCAGCATTTTGAGGATCGGCAAGGATACATTTTAGCTATTTTTTTGGTGTAAGATACCATCTGTGTCTCATCTTGTAAAAAGTTTCTAAAATATTTAAACAGTGGATATGTTTCCTAATTCTATTCATAGTTCTTATTCAATATAATTGAGTTGTTTCTTGGTCACATTCCTTATCCCATAACCAAATAGCTGGGTTTTAGTGTCTATTTTAAGACTTGAAATCAACTCTTCAAATTGAAAATAGGAATATCCCCTTTTGATTCATCCATTAATTGTATTATTCTTCTCATAGATTCTGTGTAGTCTTTAGGCAATGAAGTTTTAATATACCCTTTTATACTGAAATAAGTAAATATTTCTCTATCGTCTAGGAAATATTGCCTTTTTAGTTGTATAAATGATTTACACTTATTATCTATTTGGTTCAAAGAACCAAGGCTAGTAATAATAAGTCTGCCCTGAGAACTAGTCATGGATTTATTGATCTTGGGAAGCAGATAAAATGTCAGAGTGACTAGCTAAAACACACAAGATCATCCAAGGATCTTTTAAAGGCAGACTAAAGTAAGGAATTAAAAATATTTCTGCAGGCTAATTACCTCTCACCCGGTTAGGATTCCTTTTAAGGATAGCTTCTCATATGTCTATCCTTAATAGCTTCTCATATTTTGAAAATAGACAGCTACAGTCTTTTACATGTGGAGATTTTGTATCCAAATTCTTTTAAAGAGGGCATTCGAATCGTGCAATACATCCTTCTAATTTAGGACTTAGGATCAGATGCATAGCCACTTATTAAGAAGCCTGGCCCAGAGTGAAGTCTGTATTAGGGAGTCATTGGCCCATTTTGAAGTCACGTTCATCCTTTATGATCACACTTAAAGATAAACCCTTACAAAGGGGGTGTAATGGGTGTAAAGGGGGTGTAATATCTGAGTTGTACTGCTCCATTCACATTTAGAATTACACTCACTGGCCACTGTATTAGGTACATGGCAGCAACTTAATACATTTAGGCATGTAGACATGGTCAAGACAACTTGCTGAAGTTCAAACCGAGCATCAGAATGGGGAAGAAAGGGGATTTAAGTGACTTTGAATGTCGCATTGGTTGTTAGTGCAAGACAGGCTGATCTGAGTATTTCAGAAACTGGTGATCTACTGGGATTTTCACGCACAACCATCTGTACAGTTTACAGAGAATGGTCCGAAAAAGAGAAAATATCCAGTGAGCGACAGTTGTGTGGACAAAAATACCTTGTGGATGTCAGAGGTCAGGTGAGAATGGGCAGACTGGTTTGAGATGACAGAAAGGCAATAGTAACTCCAATAACCACTCGTTACAACCAAGGTATGCAGAATACCATCTCTGAACGCACAACACATTGAACCTTGAAGCAATTGTGTGGGGGGCATTTTCTTTGGGTCCCTTAGTACCAATTGAATATTTCCAGCACCTTGTAGAAAGTATGCCACAAAGAATAAAGGCAGTTTTGAAAGCAAAAGGGGGTACTGGCCAGTGAGTATATAATCCATTGTATTCTCTCTACCACTTCCCACAAAGGGAATCATTTGGGTTCATTGTGGTAACTGTAAATGAAAATCGGTACAAGGCACAAATGAAAGCCCCCCACTGCTGACAGGTTATATTTGGAGCGATTACATTATTTAAGCCCATTTGTGGTTCTTCGTCTCACTACTATTGACTTTGACAGAGGGGCATTTCTCTTCCTCTCTCATGCTGATTTTCCTTTTAAAAGTGGGCCAGTTTTTAGACCCTGAAGAAACATTTTCTAAATCTGTATCCTCCTCATCAATGGTAGTAGACTCTCTAGTAGATCTTTTTTCCTGTGTGATAGAAGAGGAGAGATAGATAAATAGATGTGTGATTAACTTGATGAATGCTGCACAAGGATGCTGATCTCCTCTTCTTAAGTAAAGATTTTACAGAAGATATTTTTCCATGTGTGAATCCTATTGATTTCGGCGTTTTCATCTTTTATGTTTATTTAACTCATCCTCCAATTTTTTACCCTTGCTTCTTTAGTTGTGTATTAATTTCCCAAAGTGCAATTGTGTATGAAGAGTAAGCAACACAATAGTGAGTATCTTCATATAAAGAAAAAGAAAAAAAGAAATGCACTTACAAAGAACTTTGGCACAACAGCAACGTTATGCAAGCTCACTCATTAAATAAGAGTCCAAAACGATATCTTTAAATGTCCAACGATTCTGTAGTTCTGACAATCAGTATATGGCTTCCTCAGGAGAATCAAATAGGAGCTGTGTATGCTTCCATCTGGTATCTGTTTTTTATGTGTTTGAAGGCTTCATGAGGCCTTGTTAAGTCACGTGATGATTGCGTGGAGACGAAGCATCACAGCATGGGCGATCATCATCATGCAAGGTTATCATCGGGGATTGTTAATAAAGCTTTCTCCAGCCTCACCCACATCAATCATTCATGTCCTTACTTAAGGAGGGTGGGTGAAGATGTTGGGTCTTTTCAAAGCATTTTTGCATAAGCAGTCACAAACTTTTAAAGTTGCAAACTTCTTATCAGGAAGAAAATGACATACACTATATGGACTAAAGTATTGGGACACCTGATCATTACACCAACAGGCATTTTAATGAGATTGCATTCTAAATACACAGACATTAATATGATCTTGGGAAGGCTTTTTACGAGATTTTGGAGTATTTTAATGGAAATTTTTGCCCATTCGTTTAGTAGAACATTTGTGAGGTCAGACACTGATGTTGGACTAAAAGGCCTGACTTGCAATCTCTATTCCAGTTCATGCCAAAGCTGTTCGATGGGATTTAGGTCAGGGCTCTGTGTGGCCAGTCAAGTTCTTCCACACCAAACACCTCCAATCATGTCTTTATCAACGTTGCTTTGAGCACTGGGCGTAGTTGTGCTGGAATATTAAAGGGCCTTACCCAAACTGTTTATACAAAGTTGGATGGGGTAGCATTGTCCAAAATGTCTTGATATGCTGAAGCATTACAATTTCCATGCACTAGAAGTCAGGGCACTAGCCCAATCCCTGAAAAACAGCCCCATCCCTCATCCCCCAAAATTTACAGTTGGCATGTAATGTTCTCCTGGTGTCCGCCAAACACAGACCTGCCCATCAGACTGCTAAAGAGAGAGGCGTGATTTGTCACTCCACAGATCACAAGTCCAGTGGCTGCGGGCTTTACACCACGATGCATTGCTTGGCATTGTACTTGGTAATGTGAGGCTTGCATGCAGCTGCCCATTCCATGAAACTCCCATTGCATAGTTCTTGTGCAGATATTAATGCCAGTGGAAGTTTGGAACTTTTCAGATATGCAATCAGCAGAGCAGTGGCGACTTTCATGCACCACTTAAGCACTTTGTGACCGGGCTTGTGTGGCCATTGGCTTCACAACTGAGTTACTGCTGTTCCTAACACTTTCCAATAATACTACTTACAGTTAACTGCGGAATATGTAGCAGGGATGAAAACGACCCATTTTTTTCACAAATGTTTGCAAATGCAGACTGCGAAGCTTAATTTTATAACCTGTGGCAATGGTTATACAGTATCCTTATAGTGCATATATTTTATTATATATATAATATATATTATATATATATATATAGCTCAATAGAGTTTAGAAATTTGAATTTGTGGCAAAAAAAGGTATGGAAGCTTATTTTATTTAGTTAGATGGACATTGTTGCCCATTTTCCACTCACATGTCTCTTAACGGTATCAGTTAATAACGAGATTCAAAAAATGCCATAAACATCAGGATTAACTTTATATATTTCCCAAATTATACAGAACAAATAAATCACTACTGCTATCATGTGGAAACTTCTTGGAACTGCATTTTTTTAAATAAATAAATGTTCTTTTTTGGGATCTTTTAAAGGGAAGTGAAGTAGAAATTACTGATTATAGTTGTTATACAATTTATACAAAGCAAATAAATTAACAATTATATTTTAAAGTTTCAAATGTATGCTTTATTTAACATATAAATGTATGTGTTAATGGTCATTGCTTTACACAGGATATCAGACTTTATGTTCTGCTTAAACAAAATAGGGCTATTTTTTGTTATGAAAAAGCATGTATCAGTTAGTTTACAAATATATTATTATTTTAAATAGCACAATGGGATATATTAACATTTGTATGTTGTGCTAGCACAGTTGGTAACATGTGCATGTATATTTACACTGGATTGTATATTGTATATAAACAGCAAATTTGTGAATAGAAGATAAATGTGAAAAAGTATAAATGTATAAATGTTTTCATTGTCATAGTTTACATTTAGAACTTAACTCCAGAATTACTAAAATATTGTCAGATTTAGGTCCTGGAAACAAATGGTCATTGTGGCCACCATACCCCAGGCAATTATTTCCTACAAGGTATATAGTCACAGATGTGAAAAAGAAATATAATTACTTTTACTTTTTCTTTTTTTATTGGTGCTATATTTGTATTATTTTGTACTGACTGAGCACATTGATAATGTCTAGCTAGACATTCTGGTCTATTCACTAAAGCAATAGTGGTCGTGAGTTGACACAAATTTGAGTTTATGGCTGATACATTTACTAAATTTACCAAAGCCAAGGGCGGAGGGCGATAAATGCCCCCCTGTTTGGTGACGGTGATTAAGTAACCCTTGAGAGTATATTCCCTTTTTACACCTTTTCCCCATCCCCTGATAAGGGAGATGCGGTTGTTAAACCATCTAAAAAACCTGGGACGGGGAGTTAAGGTTGCAGTATTGACCCTTTTGCACTTTTGTTCCCCACCTCCTGCCCATTGGAGTAAGGGTGGAGTTAAAAATAAAGAAAATCCCATTTAGAGGGGGCTTGGACCACATCCCGCGCCCTCCCTCCATCTCTGTCCTGCGCAACACAGTTTGTTACTTGTTTTACTTTCTTAACCCATCCAGCAATGGTCCACACATCTATCTTTGTATCATAGAAGCACCAGCTGGCCCATTGATTTCAGTGAATTCCATGGACTTAAATTGCCTTGGATGGACCCCATTCCCAGCAAGAGGACTTAGGAGTAAGGCTGGAGTAGGTAGGGTTTTTATATTAAAAAAGAAAATAGTTTTATACATGTATTTTTACTTATCCCACAGGCCAGGGATCAAGAGGCAAGCATGAAATCAATGCATCATATTTTGTTTTCTTCAATGTTAAAAGTTTCCTTCTAATCAATACATTTACAGACTGTTCAATAAACTTTCATTTATCAACATAAAAATGCAATTATACATAATATGTTTATTTAATACCTGCAGAAATGACAAGAACAAATAGCTGTCAGTCTGACAGCAGTGGCTTTCAAGATGAACCACCAGAACATGTACAAGTAAGTAACATTTTAAAGCAAGTAATAATTATTATAATATTATTTAAATGGAAAACATGCATAACACCCCAAAAAGTAAAACATATGGGGATATAATTCATTGATATATTATAAAAAATCAATTGCTGTACATTTGTGAACAAGACACTGCTATAAATTGGAATTTAGTCAATATCTTCTGGTGTGGATGTCATCCTAAATTCAGAGACATTTTTAAAGCGTGTTATATTTATACTGAATTGGTATTTTGCATACCTCACTACTGTCCATATTTATCTGAAGATTGCCTCAAAAATGAGGTAGCTTGCTTTATGAAAAGCTGTCCCTAACACACTCTCAGGGTAACTGTGCTCCTTAATGTGACATCTCTTCCTGGAGTGCATACAGAGCATACCTCCTACAGATCTAGGCGGTATGGAAAAGTACATCCGTACTGCTTTCATGGGAATTAAGATGCTAAATAGCAGATAGGTGCTGCTAATCAAATGCCCTTCATTAATTGATCATAAGCAAGTGTGACCACCTCTATAAAAGCCAACGTTTTAGCAGTTTGCTCGTCTGGCACATTTAGGTGCGTGTTAACACAATGTTAAGGACGAAAGACAAGGTTTCTCACCCCTTATCCACCTAGATTGAAAGATCCTGCGGCCCCTTCATTCCTCTTGTATCTGTATGTCAACTGCTGTATTGTACTTGTCGTTGTCTGTAACATTCTCATCTTTGTACAGCGCTGCAGAATCTGTCGGCGCTTTGTAAAAAAAAAAAGTATGATAATAATAAAAAATCGGTTATCTTAGAGAAGCAATTGTTGGTGCCCATCAATCTGGGAAGGGTTATAAGGCCATTTCCAAACAATTTAAAGTACATCATTCTACAGTGACAAAGATTATTCAAAAGTGGAAAACATTCAATACAGTTGCCAATGTTCCCAGGAGTGGATGTCTCAGCAAATTCACCCCAAGGTCGATAAGGTCACTGTACAAGCCTCAGTTAGTATGCTAACGTTCATGACAGTACAATTAGAAAAAGACTGATCAAGTATGAATTGTTTGGAAGAGTTGACAGAAGAAAGCCTTTTCTCTCTATAAATAACATGGCAGCAAAGATTAGGTTTGCAAAGTTGCATCTGAACAAACCACAAGACTGTTGGAACAATGTACTTTTGGAAAGACATGACCAAAGTGCAGATTTTTGGCCATAATGCACAGCGCCACATTTGACGAAAACCTCATACCAACTGTCAATCAAAGAGGCGGAGAGGTGATGATTTGCGGTTATTTTCCAGCCACAAAACATGGCAATCTTGCAGTCATTGAGTCAACATGAGATCCTCTATATACTAAAATGAGTCAAATGTGAGGTTATCTGTCCAACAGCTAAGGCTTGACTGAATTTGGGTCATGCAACTGGTCAATGATCCCATGCACTCCAGCAAATTTACAACATAATGACTAAAAAAGAAAAAAAAATCAAGGTGTTGCAATGCCCAAGTTCAGACCTCAACCCGATTGAAATGCTGTGGCGGGACCTTAAGAGCGCTGTGCAAAAACAAATCTCTACAAACATCAATGAACTGATGCAATGTTGTAAAGAAGAGTGGGCCAAAATTCTTACACAATGATGTGAGAGACTGATTCATCCGAGGTGGTACTTACCTAATTGTTAGAATTCAAAAAGGGTGTCATTTCTTTTTCACAGAACTGTAACGTTTAAGACCTGGGAAGGGGATTAAGGAAAGGAATCCACTCCCCAAAATCACCCTCCTGACACACAACTCTATCTGACATCCCCTGTGCACATTATGCAGCAGCCCCTCTCTTCCATACAATGCTCCCTGATAGTCCTCCGTCTTAATACAGCGTGATCCAGCAATCCGTCCCCCAGCACATGACACTCCCTGGGAACCATTTTCCTCCCTGCATACAACACCATCCAGCATCCATCATCAGGCCCACGCAAAACAAAAGTTAATTTGGTTTGCCTTCTCCTTACTGCTCACAATGTGATGTAGCATCCTCTATCATTTGCACACAACATTATTTAATCTGGCAGCCCCTCCTTTTCCCTGCATACAACATGATCCGGCAACAAAGGGAGAAACAATTGAGGGTGTCGCCAGTGCAAGGAACTGAGGCCCTCACCCCCAAGGGGCCTGGTGAGGGAGATCATAGAATCTTCTTTCACCGACTCCACTTGCAACAAGGAAGTCTCTACATTGTAAGGGGCCAGTTGTTAAATGGGGGCTTACAACACCAACATCCCTAACCTCACTGAATCAGAATAACCTGTGTACATAAATAGATTCAAATTTTCATGTGAACTGGATTGAGAATGTGTTTCTATACATCTGTTTATGCGTGAATATGTGTGTATGTAAATGTAAATTTGTGAGATGTATATGTGTGTGTCTGTGTATATTTAAATAGATGTGCGAGGATATGTTAGTGTATAAAATAATAGCAAGTGTAAAAAAAAACAGATTACAATACAAGGAATGGGGGAACAAAATAACTAGGGTCTGGTAGGACAATATGACTAGGGTCTGGGGGGAAAGAATATGAAGGGGATTTGAGTGCAGGCTTGGGTTATTATTACACAGGTGACTGTGTATACGACAGAGGCAAAGGATGACAGGAGGTTGGGGCAATGGGTATGATGGGGGCAAGGAATCTGATACATTTGAAATGTTATGGTGAAGTGTAAACAGTGATGTATCTTCCTTTGGGGCTGCCCTTGGCCCGACCTAGGCGTCTCCAGTACAATAATAGGTGATGCGGAACCCCGGAGTATGTCATATACTGGTGCACATTGTTTTACTTATGATTTCTTCCACAGGTTAGGTCCTGTTAAAATAATTCTGATTTGTTTTCAAGAATATCCCCTGAGTAGAATAATATGCTACATGGATAGGGTTTTTTTTATATAAGGAATCAACTTGCTCCCTTACAACTATACTATTTTTGATCTTTGGATTGGGGACAAAATGGTTATTTTTCCAAAAGAAAGAGTTTTTTAAAGTTATATTTGTAGTGGGAGATGACCCCAATTCACTCCTGTCTCCCTCTCGAAATAGTTTAGAAAGGATCCTTCCAACCTGGTCCAGTCTAAGTCGGAAGGACTTTCTAAACTATTTGAATCAGTACGAAAAGACAGGAAGAAGGGTTTGCATGGGTCGCATCTGGTCCCCTTGAGGCACGGGCTCATGTACCCAGGGAAGTAACTAGAAATCACAGGGCCCTGGTGCGAAAATTGCCCCAGGGCCCCCCAACTTCATAGCTGGCCTGTACCATCATTGCCTTCAAACAACTTATCTGTGCCTTCTTTGCCCCCCTTCCAACATACGGATATACTCTGGCACAAGTATGTAAACACACTTACACAAATTACTCACATTTGCTCATACTCACTAACACCTGTGTACACATTAATTCTAACACAAACTCCATCTCACCCACTTACACATCCATTTTCATACACAAACACCTACACATCCATGCTGACACACACACAATTACACATCCATGATCAGACACATTATTACACATCCGTGATCGGACACAAAATTACACATCCATGCTCACATATACACAATTATACATCCATACTCACACACACAATTACACATCTATGCTCACATCCATACATACATACATACATACATATATAGAAACACATATACATACCTCCCTCTGGCCCTCGCTTACCTCTCACCGCTCCTGCAGCTTGCTGACTGGCTGCTTGCACACTATGACATAAGATGACCCCAATTCACTCCTGTCTCCCACTCAAAATAGTTTAGAAAGGGCCCTTCCAACCTGGTCCAGTCTAACTCAGAAGGACCCTTTCTAAACTATTTGAACCAGTACGAAGAAGAGGTTGCATGGGTCGCATCTGGTCCCTTTGAGGCACGGGCCACGTTGCAACTGTGACCGCTGCAACCCCTGCAGTTATGCCAGTGCATGTACCCATGCAAAAACTATAGGACATACTAATATGTCCTCTGTCATCTAGATCATGTTTAGAAGGCATAATAGTACGTCCTGTATGACAAAGAGGTTAATGAAGTCTATGGAGGCTGTTCTAAACGCCCATAGCCACCATAACGTAAATAGGATGGTTGGGGAGATCTGCCTTGTGCCCAGCCCATTGTGCAGCGGCACACCAGAGGTCTTTATCGGCCTAGGTCAGGATACATCACTGGGTGTAAAACTTGGAGGAGATGATTGAGGGTGAGGTGTAATGGTGAGGTTCACCCTAGACAAGAAAATTGAGTAATTTAATTTAAAAAAATCATATGAGAAGGCATAAAGGAGGGTGAAAAGGAATTCGTAAAGAAAGAGTATCAGGGAGAAGTAAAGGAGAGTATTAATAAAAAAGATATGGTGAGACATTGGCATCTGCTTCATAAGGGTTTTTTGCCTTCCTCTGGATCAACACAGTAGGGACACAATAGGTATATAGGTTGAACTTGATGGACTTTGGTCTTTTTTCAACCTTATGAACTATGTTACTATGTTACTATGTGACATCCAGGAGAGGGGTAAAAAATACATATTGGGAAAAGAGTAATGGATGGGAAATAAATTTCATGAAAATTGTAGACGAACTGGGAAAATCTCCAATTCAGCTGTTAGAACTGATATTTTGGCTTCAATTTTGCAATTCTCGGGCATATCCCTTGAAATTTTCACCAGTTCTGTGAATATACCTTAGTTTTAGTTTTTAAGTTGACTTATTTATTTCTAAAGACATCCACCCCCTAGCTCAGTTGTGTCACCAGTGCCGTCAACCCCTCCCTACACACAATATGATCTAGTAGCATCAGTACTCTTTCTGGAAGAATCTTTGTGTGAATTACTGGTCACATAGGGTGGGGCCAGGCTTTTATATGTATAAAATAGATAATAATAGAGATAATTAATAGTACCACCTGTTTAGGTAACTACTTGAAGTTGTTTTGTTTTATTCTTATTGCAGAATGACATTGTATGTTTTTTTTCTCCTAGAACCTGCATGGAAGTTTAAATTTTACTTCAAATAGTACTGACAGTCAAACAACCCTCATGGAAAAAAATGTACAAAAATGTAGTGGAATTTCTGATGATGAAAACGGCCATGAACTTGATAAAGAATTTGGAAAATATGAAGTGCCATCTAGAGGTGATACACTTGAAGTAAACCAAGAAAAACACAGGGCATTATCAATAAATACTGAAGATCGTAATGGTGTGTTTCAGAGCTTTGAAAGTTCTATAGATGAGGTTGACAAGGATATTTTAAATAAAATGCATCAAAGAGTAATTCTGCCAGAAACCAATCAGCAGAGAATTGGAAGTGAAAGTGAAGAACGTATGAGTGAAGCTGCTGACCTGCAAGGTTGTGGACCAAACGTTCAAATGGAAGATGACACCGACAATGATGTCTCAGAAGTTGACTTTCCGGTATACAAAACACATTACATAAGCAGAGCTATGGGAAGTAATGATTACACCTATGGATTAATGCATGAAGAACAAAACAGCCCTGACAAAAGTGTAAGTGATCTTGAAGACAAAAGTAATACTGGCGAAGATATGTTTGAAAATACATTGAGTCACTATCATATTGATAGTTTAGTTGAAGTATCAGAAATGAAATGCACACCTCTTCCCATAAGTGGTTTTCCAACCTTCTGTTCTCCAATACAGAATCATGGCAGATTTTCAGATCACCAAAAACAAGAACCAAGTCTTTCCTATGAAAATAAGAAGAGCACATTCCAAACAAAACTGAGCACCAACATTTATAAATCTGTGACCATTCAGATGTCTCCACCTTTAATATATGATTCTAAAAGCACAAATGGATACTTAAGAAGCCAACATTCTTTTCACTCCACAATAACTGAGCAGAAGGAAAATAATAAGTTAATTGATGATGCTGAGAAGAAAGAGGCGTTCAGCCAAACTGATATGAAGTGGTCAGATAACTCTACTAACTGTCACTGCATGCTTCAAAGAGGTTTTCTCACAGAGTCACTTTCTTTTGATACAGGTCTTTGTGGTCTGTATCATCCATGTCATATATCACTACAGGGGACAGGTTGTCACTGTTGTCATTGTTGCCACTGCCACCACTGCTGTTTTTCAGGATTGCCCTCAGCGCATTATCACAGTGGATCTGTGGGGCCTAACCTAATTCACAGCAATCTAGAAAAGGAACTAACAGAAACATTAATATTATTGAAAGAGTCCCTTACAAATATCTCACTGGTATGTATGCCAATCTTATGGAACACTACTAAAACATAGTACTACTTTTTGTAAGTTCTTCACTAGCAAGCCATGTAGTGAATCGTGTGTCGGCAAATTCTTATGCTAAGCCAGGGCTGACCTCAAGGTTTGTGGGGCCCAATGCAAGGAGGGTTTGTGATACCTCTATCATTAATTACCACTCTGCATTCAGGGATACTCAGGGAGAGTGTAAGAAGCAGATCACAAATCCAGTGGTAGGCAGTTATAAGTTGATTATGCACATCTAGCACAATTACTGTAATGTGGGGATTTAAAGACTGAATTGATGCAGCGTGCATGTCTAACATCACAGTACTCACAACAAAAACTCACTAAAGGGCTGCATTAACCATCCATCCTGGTGGCAAAACGACAAACGCAAAGAAGCATGCAACCTTTGTGAGTATTAGACAAGGGTGTTCAGTTTAATACCGTACACTTGTGAGTTTGTTTTTTTTAAATGGCTTCAAGTCATATACACCAGACTCTTCCGCAGGAAATATATGCAAGTAGAGAGCTCCTTATTGTAAGTGCAAATGCAAGTTGGTATTGGTGAATTTACAAGTTGGAACTTTTGCTGCTGCAAACTTTTTTAGCCAACCTGAAAGTATGCATAGTTTAGTGAATAGATGCAAAAGAGTTGCTGTAGACGTTTGAACCACTCACTAACAAGTGGTCAGTTAAGGGTTATCTTGTCTGACCAGATTTGACTTATATTGCATGCACTTGCAAGATGTTTGCAAATTAATGTGACTTTAAATATTGTGGATTTCCAGCGAAAAAACATAACAGCCTTTTTAAAATAAAATGGAAGTCTCTGAAGATGAGGTCCTTCCACATACATTTTGATTGCAAGACAGTGAACGGGAAGGGATCAATACCATCCATATGGAATTTCATCATAAAATTACTCCTTCTCTCAATCACACTGAGTAGTTCAAATTTGCAATCATGGTAATTAATCTGTAGTTGCTTACATTTTTACAAGCATCATTAACTTGTCTCTCTTGCAGTCCCCAGTGTATATGAGTTAAAAAGTGATTTTTGAAGGCTAAGGAGTGAATAAGGCTTTATCTTTTACAGCAGGTAGAAAAATGGTTATTTTTCTTCTAACAAGCTCTGTAATATTATACTGTTGCTCTGCCCAGTGTACAGGCAATGATATTGAAAACATCAAAAAAGCATGTAATATATTTCGGAATCAGCTACTGGACATTGAGCAACTTTTGACGGAGCAGCAAGCAGGATGCTTCCATATACTCTCAAGTGAAGAAAGGTATGTACTATATATGTATTATTATTACTTCTTTTATGTTTAAAGGTACTAGATAACTAGGCTTAAACTGGGCATATAAAAAGATTAAGACATTTTCACCATGGTCCTGCAACAGTAAAGCATTTCTCATGATTCTAATACATGTGTCCATAAAGTTTGGTATATACATACATGCAGAAATTATAACACAATAGATGAAAGAAACTAATCCACACTCGTTGTTATTCTTTAAAAGATATCAACCCTTTTCTGTCCATATGGACGTACTGGTACATCCATAAAATGAGATCCAAGATTTCCCATATGATGTTCCAGTCTTATTTGCAGTGGCAGGGTGATTTGCCTGCTACTGCACAGAAGATGAAACTGTATAACAACAGCCTGGACTCTCTCTTGTTCACAGAAGCCAGCATTGTTGGCTTCCTGAAAACAGATCTGGTGTAAAGGTGCTTGGTGCAATAACTGGTATACCATTATTGCCTTAATGCTTAATCATGTGCCCAAGCGTACACCAGCCGGAAGCACAGAAGAGGTCCAGTTGGGCCTGTCCAAACTGGAGCCCTGTTTATTGATGGCAGTATGATTAGTACAGAGAAGAACACAAATTTGTCCCATTCCAAAAAATAGAAAATATTTAAAAATACATTTCAAGGAAAATAAAATAAACTTTATAGATCATCACTGGCTTCTGTAAGATGTAAGTGAGATCACCAAAGTGACCACTATCCATATTAACCTGAAAGCAGCGCAATGAAAAAAAAGTAATACCCTTTTACCCTTCCACAAGTAAAACAAAAAAACATCTAAACCAGAAATATTAAAACTTGTCTTAAAAAACCTAATGCCTAATTAAATGTTTTCCTTTTATAAACAGGATGATACAAGTGTGTGTTTGCAGTGCTTGACCAATGAAGATCTGGGGTCTTCCATTATTGTTTCCTCACATGTACATATTTTCTTTTTATTTAGGGAAGAAATAAGACGACTGTATTTGCTACGTCGTAGTGTTTTGAAAGAATTGTCAGAATTGGAATTCCATTTAGATGAGAGAGCACATCATGTTAAAGAAACAATTTCAATGGTATGGCATCGAAGTACAATGTAACATAGTGAAGAAAAACTGTAGCTGGGTGGTATGTGATATTAGTATCTACCTCAATCAGGAAGGCACTGGGAAAAGTGCTCTAATTTAAATACATTTGACTACTGCTAGAATTATGTTCATTATTTTACTTTTAATTACACTATCTCAGTGACTAGACTAACAATGACCTTAGACAGTATTTACATTATAAGTAGATCATTCATAATTATGAATTGTATAATTACAGCGACCATCTAGTTCAAGTAATGTCTATTTCTTCATTTGTTTTCAGCAACTTGAACAGGCATTGGAAGAGCAATCAAGACTGTATGCAGAATTGGAGTTTTCTAGTTGGCAACAGGAAGGGAACAATTCAAGGCAGTATGGTAATCTTCAGACAAGAACAAATTTCACATCATCGGCATCTTCCAAAAATAAATCTCATGAAACACCAATTCACACCTTTAAACCAGATGAAATTGACAAAGAGCAACTGCAGTCACACAAACCAAAAACTGACTTCAGTTCCATTTTGCAAAACGTAAGCAATTTCAACAATATATGAATGTAAAGATGCCAAGTTATCCACTAATCACAACTAGGGCAATGCTGCTCCCTTTGTGTGATCAGGAACATATTTGTCCTAACCAAAGCAAGCACTTCAGAGTTCATTGACGTTTCTTAGTACGTTGTTTGCTGATGTGTATAATAAAAGGCATATAAGGTCAGGTAATCCCTGGAGTGAAATTCAGAGTGGATTTATTTTTCCTGGTGCCTCACTCAGCAACAAGTGTATCAAACTAACCATATAAGGGCTGCTTAATTGAACGTATGTAAGAGTCTTTAAGTACTTTGTAATAATTAATTTTATTCCCCTCTCTACAATTTGGTCATAACTTGTTCCAATTTTTATGTAGATAAAATTAAAGGTTGTTACCAGTTATATGCATTTCTAACACAAGTTATTTTTTTCCTAGATCAAGAAATCATTCGGAAGCTTTAAAAACTCCTGAAAGTATTCCAGACAGTTGACATATTAAAATATTTTACAATTGAAGATGCTCATTAAGGCAAATGGACATTTTGCCTTAATGTCTGGTACTTGAGATGTAACTGAAGTTTTATTTGATATGTACGGTAACAGTGACCCTTGTTATCCTTTACCTGTTATTCTTTTAAGGAACCAGGAACCTAACAGATGCATCCCTGAAATGCATTACTTATATAATCATATTTGTATTTAAAAAGATTTATGCTAGATATAGGTTGCAGATTGCATGCATTTTGTTTTTGAATCATTAAAGACCTTTTGAATGGTATCTTAAGAACTGTCCTTAATACTATTCCTCATTTCAATTAAGCATGCTCATATATCAGAGGGTACCATGTATAGTTGGCCTCTAGGAGTCACCAAAATAGCACAGGGATGTCTAATAAGCACAACATATACTCTAGAAGCATGCACTTAAGGAGTGACAAAATTCTTTTTTTTTTTCCTTTGGGGCTTCCCTGGGAGAGATGATGTGATCTCCCTCATTGGGCTCCCTGGGGGTTTTGGTCAGCTGTGTCCCCTGTTGTTCTGCTCCTGTGTACAGAGGACAAATAAGTAATACATAGACAAAGACATAATATACTGAAGACAAATACTTTACAGTCAGTAGAATATATACTTCAATTTGGCTTGGCAAAACATACCAAGCAAGCAAGACTGGTTTATTAGCATAATAACATGAACTGGGTGATGCAGTTCTGAGCAGCCCAGTATCCCAATTAGCAAAAACATGCGTAATAAATGGGTCCATCTATGCCTCTTCCCAGAGATCAATACATAGAAAAACTTTCCAATGCTAAGAAATGGCATAAAAAACTATTTTTAAAGTGCTAAGGAGGTAGAACTCAGCAAACTAAACCCTCATTGATGACATTTGCAGATAATGTACACAGTAATATTAAATTATTGATTTAATACATTCTAAAAATAAACCAGGTGCACCACATCTGGAATTATATACATAGTACATATGTAATATTTTTTTTACATAACATATTCCTAATGGAGTAAAAACTCTTAAATGACATTACATGTATTTATATAGCACCAGCAGAGTCTGTAGCCATTAGTGATATATATCACAACCGCATAATACATGGTGAATGTGTGTAATCCACTGCTAATGTTTTTCACTAGCATAACAGACTTGAGTTTGTGAATAAAACAGAATTTATAGGATATGTGTGAATAAATACTAATGATGATAAAAATAAAATATATGATATAATCCCTTTTTAGTTGTTTTTTTCTACACCATTGTTATTAATATGTATCCTAAAATATGATTTGCCACTCTTTTGTAATGTCATCTTAATTTGAAACTGAATTTTGCCGGTTAATTGGAACTGGCCTATTACTGTAAACTGAGTTGTTTTTAATAAAGGGTAGAGCAACAACATAAAATACAGAGAATACCAACACATCCAGTTGACTTAAAAATACCAATATCAAGTTATATATATATAAATACCTCAACTCTCCAGAAATCAAGCTGTGACAATAATTCAACAATCCTATTGTGCCTTTATACTGCTCTAAAGAAGCTGCACACCAAATTACATAGTGTAACAGGTTCACCAAGAGAGCTGTAGTAACTCCCAGAGATCACCCAGATATATCCTCCTGTTGTCCCCGGAATCACTTCCAGCACCAGTCAGCATGCACACCTTGGAACCCTGCTATGTGTACCCAATAAGTAGACACAGCTACCTTGAATTGAGTACAACAGGAATGAACAGTTTATTGTTGTAAAACATAGACTAATTTATCCACAGAACTTCATTAACATACATTAACACTGATAAACAGGTACATGTAGACAAGCCAACCTTCAATCCCCTTTAGCTACCGAATCTACCCATGGCAGCAATCCTTTTAATGGGATTAGTTTACACAATGGAGTTCCTGCCTGTTTTGCAGCCAGGCTGGATCCATCTCTGACTACCTTGGGGCCCTGTATGACAGGTTATTCTGTAACACATAGTAAGCACTCCCTGCGGCTGAGGCTTCACAAGGTAGGTTGTGTAGGTGTGTCTGGGTATGTGTGTGTCTGGGTATGTTAGTGTATGCCTGGGTATCTGGGTATATTAGTATGTTTGGATATGTTAGTAAATGAGGGTATTTTAGTGTGTAAATGTCAGAAACAGGGACAGAGCGTAGCGCAGATTTGGTAAGCGAGGTGTTTTAATGTGCAACCAATAATAAAACATACAGTCCCAACGAAAGACGGCAGTGAAGGTAATTAAACAGTGCCAAGGACAAAGCCAGTCAGTGTAGATTCATAAACGAAATCACAGTTCCAGTACAAAGGGCAAAGGCAAGTAGCGTAGTCAAAAGCAGTTCCAAGGTCAAAGGCAGGCAGCATAGGTTCATAAACGAGGTCACAGTTCCAGTATAAAGGGCAAAGGCAAATAGCGTAGTCAAAAGCAGTTCCAAGGTCACAGGCAGGCGGTGTAGGTTCAGAAACGAGGTATCAGAGCAGAGGTCAAAGTCCAGGAAATCAGGCAAATACTCACAGCGCATCCAGAAGCAAAAACAACAACCAGATCCTGGGCTGGAGGTGAGGTTGATCTTTTAAAGCCTGATGATGAGGCCAGGTGAGAGAGGAGGGGTTCAGTCCAGAACAGAACTAGGTGATGACATAGTGATTTTAAGTCCAGCTGGGCCTCTTAAAGGGGCGGCCACGCCTTGCGGTCTGTGGGACTCTAGGTGATGCCTGACAGTAAACATGTCTTTGTCTGGCTATGTTAGTGTATGTGTCTGGATATTTTAGTGAAAATGTGTATGTTAGTGTGTGTGTCGCTGTATTTTAGTTTGTAAATGTGCTTTTCTCTGGGTATATTAGTGTGTGTGTCTGGGTATGTTAGTCAACACAATATATTAGTATATTAGTGTATGTTAGTGTATGTGTCTGGTTATGTTAGTCTGTGAACATGTATCTTTGAGTATGTTAGTGAGTGTGTCTAGCTATGTTAGCGTGTGTGTGTTTCTGGGTACTTTAATGAGTGTGTTTTTGTGGGTATAATTTAGTGTGTGAACATGTGTCTGGGTATGTAAGTATGTTTGTTTGGGTATGTTACCTGTGTCTGAGTATGTTAGTGAAAGTTTGTGTATGTTTGTGTGTGTGTCTGGGTATGTTTGAGTTTGTTGGGGGTATTTTAGTGTATGAACATGTGTTAGTGTGTGCGTCTGGATGTATTAGTTTGAGTATCTAGGTATGTTTGTAAGAGTGGGTGTGTGTTGGTGCTTAGTGCATGTGTGTGTCTCAATGTGTGTTTGTTGACTGATTTTGCATTTTTTCCAAATTAACCCTGTATTGACATGCATTACAATGCTTAAAAGCCATATTTTCTCTCAATGAAAAATAAGTGTGGCCCATACACACATATAGTTCTGATGAAGTGGCCCACTTCAGAAAAAACTTGGACACCCCTGGAATAGAGACTGGAAGTAGTCGAAGGGATTACCTTCTATGGCAAAAAATATGCATAGATCTCATGTACCTACTACATCATATAAGAATTCCAGAGAGACCCTCTAGTACTTCTGTCACATAGTTAAAACACATTTCACTTATACCTTATGTGAATCTATGTTTCAAATAAAGAAAGCATGGATTTCTTACATCATGCACCATAAACATATGTCCTGTTAATTCACTCACCATTCGTATCACATCTAATGAGTACAGGAAGATACAGTATGTACTCAAGAACATCACAAAAGATGACTTACAGAACACTGTTGAATCTTACGTCTGAATGATATATCTCCATGTTCATACTTTTCTGAATATCTCACTTTACATAACAAATATATTTGAAAAATAATACATGTTAAAGACACAAATAAACCAATTACAAACATGTGTAACAAAACAGCAGAACCATTGTACGACTTTGTCATAATATCTGCAGATTTAACAAACTTTTACACCCACAGGTATCTGAAGCTGTTAATCATTCATATTAATTTTCTTTTAAGTTACCTTGCTCATTTTGAAATGAAATGTCTGCTGCTTTTAAATGTTTTTGTAAGGCATTTAACAATCCTTCACCTTTTCTGATAACATTTTGACAAAGGCTGGTGGTAAAATATGTGCATGCAAAGAGTTAAAATACCAGCATTTGAAATACCATGGGGTGTCTAGTTTCCAAAAATATATGGTTTTATAGTGCACACTGAATTGGCCAGGCTCAAAGATGTACTAAATAGTAAAAAGAATTACGAAGATTGTAACACAAGGTAATATACGAATGTCCCCTGAAGATGTTGCAGAGGGGTTCAGATTATATTATAATTCGTTATATAATATACCATCAGAAACTAATGAGGCAGAGGTAGAGACATATTTAAAATCGATAAATTTTCCAGCTTTAAACCAAGAACAGAGAGAAACATTACATAGGCCGTTGCAAAGGGAAGAACTAAGTGTAGTGATTGATAAACTACAAAGAGCTAAAACACCTGGGCCAGATGGATTCACAAACTTGTTCTATAAGACCTTTAAAAAAGATATTATAGATCGAATGTTAGATATGTTTCATGAAATCACGACCATAGGCTATTGTCCAAAAGAATTTCTACAGGCCAATATCCTACCAATATTAAAAAAAGATAAAAATTCTGAAGACATAAAAAATTACCGCCCTATATCATTAATAAACGTTGATACAAAGTTATTTTCGTCGCTACTCGCGGAACGATTAAAACCTATCTTGCAGACTCTGATCCATCCGGACCAGGTCGGCTTTGTGTCTGGTAGAGATGCGGCAAATAACATTAGATGTCTAGTGGATATATTGGACTATGTAGAAAAGCAGAAGTGCCCCCTTCTGTCCCTGTCATTAGATGCAGAGAAAGCATTTGACAGGGTCAGTTGGGGGTACCTTAAAGCAACTTTAAAACATTTTGGTCTTTCTGGTTGGATGTATACAGCCATTAATGGTTTATACTCGAATCCCAGTGCCCGGGTAGTTGGCGCCGGCCTCTGTTCGGATTGGTTCGATCTTAAAAATGGCACCCGTCAGGGGTGTCCGTTATCTCCTATTTTATACATCCTGTCTCTTGAGCCCCTTGCTATCCAGATAAGAAATAACTATAAAATCAAGGGCATTGATATAGGTAATAACATATACAAACTTCTTCTTTATGCGGACAATGTGATTATTTTTTTATCTGATCCATTGTCTTCACTTCCCATCTTTCTTTCCGAAATAGAAAAATACAGTAAGGTCTCGAACTATAAGTTAAATATGAATAAGTCTATCGCGCAAGTTAAAAATATGAAACCCCATCAAGCTCACAGACTTTCAATGAATTATTCACTGCATATAAAGGCGAGTGAGTTTGAGTATTTAGGGATCTGCATTCCAGATAAATTGGAAGACCTAGTTGCTAAAAATTACTTACGCATGTTAAAAACCTCTACTGAATCGATTAGAGAATGGCGAAAAACAGATCTCTCTTGGTGGGGAAGGATTAACGCGTTAAAAGCTTACTTAATTCCGAAATGGACTTATTTGTTCCGGACGCTTCCTGTAAAGATCCCAAAGAATTGGTTGGAAATAATTCATACTTCTTTTATAAATTTTGTTTGGAAAGGGAAAATTCCTAGGATAAACTCTAAATTATTGGGTGCTAAACCCAAAAATGGGGGAATGGGATTCCCTTTGATTCAACAGCTATACGATGCAAGCATTTTGTTACATATATCTAAAATATATCAACAGAATATTAAAAAAGAGAGATGGTATATAATAGAACAAAATGCTTTGGGAAACACCCATCTTAACAAATTAGTATGGTCTATAAAGGATAGAGACACACTAATCCAAATCCAAGGGAAAAATATGGTCCTAGAGGCAATTATTCCAGAGTGGCTACGTATTAAAAAAAGATTAGGTATTAAAGGAAAACTGATAGACTCATTAAGCATAGACGTGCTAGAAAAAACAATTGATAACATCTCTCTTGCTCAATGGACAGAGGCTGGTATACAATCAATATCTGAAATTATGATACAGGGAGAATTGATTCCCTTCCCAGATCTTGTAGAAAAACTGAATCCTTTTTCTCCATCCATATTTAACTACCTAAGGATCAAACATTGTATTAAAAAACACGTAGTTTGCACACAGAATGAAACCCATAAGAGAATTGCATCTATTTTTAGTCTTACCCAACCTATAAAATTATTATCAAAATGTATAGAACTGATGAGAGTAATTGAGGGAGACTTACCTACTATTCTGGTAAAAGAAAGATGGGAAAAAGATTTAAACATCACAATTCCAATAGACCATTGGTTAAATATGTATAAACAACTCTTTCCGAGAGTCCATGATCTTTCACTGTTAGAGACTCATTACAAAGTCGTCAACAAATGGTATAGAGTCCCCACTAAAATTGCCCATATGTTTACTACGTGTTCTAATATCTGTTGGCGTTGCGGGCAGGGCGAGGGAACCTACCTACATATATGGTGGTCCTGCCCAATAGTGTTTAAATTTTGGACAGACATTTTAGTTTTTTTGAAAACCGTTGGCGATATAAATCTGCCGAACTCACCTTTATCTCTTATATTACACCAAGGTTGGCCCCCAATGTCTCCGACTCAGTTAAATCTAATGATACACACATGCTTGGCAGCCAAGAGATGTATCGCCAGAGAATGGAAACAAGCTAGACACTTTGTTTGGTCTCATTTTGAGAAACAACTGCTGTATCAAATTACTATGGAAAGGGAGATTTCCCGAACTCTTCATATATCTTTAAAAAAATTTTGTTATTGGGACACATGCCTACAAAATATCATTAGATCACGCTCTCAACTGGTTTAGTAGTCCCCCTGAAGTCTGGATACTTCTTGCCTTCGCCCCTGCTCCATCTCGATCAATAGTGCGTTTAATTATTATTACTTTTTTTTTTTTTTTTTTTTTCTTTGTTTGTATTGTTTGTATTGGTTGTTTGTATGCTTGTATTGCTTTCTTTGTGGCCTGTTGGTTACATAGCCGATTGGGGGTAGATCAACCGATTGCTTTCCTTTTTTTACAAATGTATACTTTCATTCAGCTTGGGACCCTGACAGTCAATATATATTATCGTCTACTTTCTATTGTCCAACACAGAGGTTGTTTCTCTGTGAAGGTCTATGTCGTCTTTCTCTATTTTTGTATAATAAAATAAAAAAGAATAAAAAAAAAAAAAAAAAAGGCAGTTTTTACAAGAATCGGTTCTACCCCCGCTCGTCTGCTCATCAGGGAGTTTAGGAATGGGGGTACAATAATGGGTTAATTAATATAAATCAGTATTTTATTGGATTGTATTATTATTATTATTAATTTATTATTATTATATTCCATCTATTTATATAGCGCCAGCAGATTCCGTAGCGCTGTTACAATAGGGAACACAGACAGTTTATCATGACAGTGATACTTTATGACCTATTCATAAATAAGGAGAAGAGAGCCCTGTGCTTGTGAGCTTACAATCTTTCTGTAACCATTTTGCCTTTCGCTATATTTTCAACCCTTATAAAAAATGTATATGGACAAATGGCACCATGTGAAGTAAACAAATAGACCGAAAAAATAATTAAAGATGCATTAGTCAAGTTAAAAATGTTTTTATTTAATACTTTAATAATGAATTATTATTATTTGCATTATTATTATTTTTTATAGCGCCATCATATTCCATAGCACTGTACAATAAAACCATATTTTTATACTAACATCATACAAAAAAAGAATTGTCAGGAAATGCTGAGTACAATAATTGTCCTTAACATGTCAAAAAAAAAGGAAAATTCTCCAACAAAATTTTAAAAAGTGTTAAAATGTGGTTTGGCCAGATAAATCACCTCTATTATGTTCGATGACAACATATTTGTTAAAAATACTAAAAAAATATTTATAATAATATTACTTCATATGGAGCCTTCACCAAATGCTGCCAAATAATATTTTATTAAAATTGAACACAATCTTGTCCATATTTTTTCAGTCCTGTTTTATTTGATTTTTTTAATTTTTTTTTAACAAAGTACATTTTTAAAAAATAAATTAATGGTGCTGAAAAATGTAATATTAACTAGACCTCATACATAGTGACGAGGTCGGTGAAAGCATTAAGCAGCTATGCGTATTTGGCCCGGAATGGCCGTTGGGGGCCGGTGGCTAATAGGGTCACATACTTACCGATACTGCCGTTCTGGCAGCAGATCTGTCCAGTAGTTTGTGGGAGTAAGATGCGGTTGCGCATATCCAGTCGGCCGCCGTACATATGTCGATTGGCGGCCACTGGCCTTAAAGTAGACTGAGCTGCCACTGACCATACGCAGCTAATTTTAACTAATTTTAAGGACATACAATTCAGGAAAATAGTTTTAGATGGGTTAATAACATAAAAATAAGAGCCAAACCCAGGGGGTAAAGTGTCAGAGCGTCCATCATCAGCAGGCAACATACAATACCTCTCTTATTCTATAAAAAAAAAAAAAAAAAAAAAAAAAAAAAAAAGCCATATTTTCTCTCAATGAAAAATAAGTGTGGCCCATACACACATATAGTTCTGATGAAGTGGCCCACTTCAGAAAAAACTTGGACACCCCTGGAATAGAGACTGGAAGTAGTCGAAGGGATTACCTTCTATGGCAAAAAATATGCATAGATCTCATGTACCTACTACATCATATAAGAATTCCAGAGAGACCCTCTAGTACTTCTGTCACATAGTTAAAACACATTTTCACTTATACCTTATGTGAATCTATGTTTCAAATAAAGAAAGCATGGATTTCTTACATCATGCACCATAAACATATGTCCTGTTAATTCACTCACCATTCGTATCACATCTAATGAGTACAGGAAGATACAGTATGTACTCAAGAACATCACAAAAGATGACTTACAGAACACTGTTGAATCTTACGTCTGAATGATATATCTCCATGTTCATACTTTTCTGAATATCTCACTTTACATAACAAATATATTTGAAAAATAATACATGTTAAAGACACAAATAAACCAATTACAAACATGTGTAACAAAACAGCAGAACCATTGTACGACTTTGTCATAATATCTGCAGATTTAACAAACTTTTACACCCACAGGTATCTGAAGCTGTTAATCATTCATATTAATTTTCTTTTAAGTTACCTTGCTCATTTTGAAATGAAATGTCTGCTGCTTTTAAATGTTTTTGTAAGGCATTTAACAATCCTTCACCTTTTCTGATAACATTTTGACAAAGGCTGGTGGTAAAATATGTGCATGCAAAGAGTTAAAATACCAGCATTTGAAATACCATGGGGTGTCTAGTTTCCAAAAATATATGGTTTTATAGTGCACACTGAATTGGGCCTAGGCTCAAGATGTACTCAATAGGGCAGTGGGATCACACCAAATTGTCAAAAGTTCAACAATTGAAAAAATTGAACATGCCCCAAATTGCAATTGGCCAGCTTGCAAAGATATACCCGAAAATAGCCCAGTGGGGGAAGAATTACCAGATTTTGAAAAAATGGGTTTGAAATAGCAAAACGCTACTTGTACTTATTGCCCCATAACGTGCATAAAAAAGCAAAAACACATAAAAACATTGGGTATTTCTAAACTCAGGACAAATAGTAGAATCTATTTAGCAGTTTTTTTCATTAGCTTTTATAGATGAGTAAAAGATTTTCAAGTAAAGGTTTTCTTAATCATTCATTTTTTTTAAAGTAGACACCCGTTGGGTATTTGAAATGCTAGTATTTTTACCCCTTCGCATCTGTTGACGTACTAGGCACGCCATGCCACAGAACCACCACAGCGGTTAAATTTATTAGAATTCTCCAGTGTAGTGAGTAGAAAGATTAGCCAAGGGTTTATCTTTAGATTAATCAAATGTCCTCTCATGGCACCCTTAAATGAGCATCATAAGGTTGCATCTGAGACTTCTCCATTATCATTATCCTTAATAAAATTCTGTCGTTGATTAATAAGTCCAGCTCGATAGGGTAGACTCATTTACTGTATTGGATCGATTATAAGACGAAAAGACTGAATATAAGACTACCCTATAGGAAAAAAGTTTTACTAGTACATATTAATTCACATGTAAAATATTTTTTCATAATTGATAAAAACTACGATTAAGAAAAATGCATTTTTTGTTTTTATTTCATTTTATTTGCCTACCTGTCCCCCAGTTATGCATATCTGTCCCCAGGCTTGCCATTCTGCCCCCCAGAAATGCCCTATACCCCCTATATACCACTCTGCCTCCCAGATATGTCTTATAGCCCCTTATATGCCCCTCTGTCTCCCTGATATGCTGATATGCTCCTCGGCCCAAGATATGCC
>VKOC01018676.1:0-28504 GCA_009364415.1 Spea multiplicata | reverse complement strand
TTTGTTTGCCAGACCTTTTAATAAAAGGACTATAATTTTTAAAAGGAATTCAACCTTGTGTGGTAATTTAAACCTTACAATTGTGTGGATATATGATCCCAGATAACAATATATATATATATATATATAAAACAAACCTGTATGCATGCTTCTTATGTGTAAAACTTTAAAAGACTTATGATATTATATAATAATCCCTAAATGTATGTAAAGTGATAAATCCTTAATTTAGTGTAGAGAATACAGAAAAAAAAGAAATTATCACATATTTAATTATCCTTCTAAGATTTACCTCACTTTTATCTAAGCATACTATGAGGTTTGTGAAATTAGATGTCAGGGACTGGGTCCATACAGACTACTGTAATGACCCAGAGCGCCCAAAGATAGAGTTCAGGAGTTATTGCGCAGTAGTGGAGATGGACAGGGCCTGGTGCAGGGTGACTGCACTCTCCCGAGTGGGGATCTAGGGTTGTGCGGCCACATACCAGGGCCCTGACATAGCAACGGATGTTGTCCAGAACAAAGCAGAACATGGTGATATCCTGCAGGCACCCTGGAGCAGGCATGAGACATAGCTCTACAGACAAATGTGCAGGATGCTGCAGGTTGGAAGTAGGGAAGCTAAACAGAGTAACAGCTGAAACATAGCACGCATGGGGGACAGAGCGAGCAAGGGACAGAGAGACCGAGCAAGAAACATAGCCAGACAATACATACATAGTACAGGACATAACAAAGGACAGAGAACAAGGCAAGGAACACAGGGGATGGAGTGAGGAGTCGGAATCCTCGGACGCTTCTCCTTAAGCAAGGATAGGACATCTTAACTGGAACATAGGGAGAGGAGATGATTCAGATGATTCAGGGAAAAGAGGACAAAGGTACATAAGAAACAGGCAAACATGAATACAGGAACTAGCCTAGGACTATGTGATAACAATTGGAGAATCTGTCACATCATATGGCCATAATATGCTTAGCCCACCACTACGCCAAAATACTCCAATATTCGATGGGTCCTAACGCTAAACCCTACCTACTGAATTACGAATAAGCTAAAACTAAACATTGAACCTAAACACAGAAGCAAGAAGGACGTACCTTTAGACTGAGACAAACATAACAAATGGATGGGTCACACCTTATAAAGGGAACAGAGCTGAAGCAAAGAGCAAAACCGGAATCAAGGAATCAGAAGCACAGAACAGAGCATATGGAAATCCAGGAATGGATTACAGCAAAGGGGAAACTCTAGCGAGGCGGGGGGAACAAGAGAGAAGCAGCTCCGCAGGCTGAATGGAGCCTGACATTAGAGATCTAGTGCCTATGAACCAAAAGTCCGCTTTAGTCTTCTCAAATTCGTATCTCTCTTATTTCCCTAAAAATCTAAAAATGTATCTTTCCTTGTTAATCCATCTATTATCTTTTATCCATAAATCTATTTTTTTCTGTTGAATCAAAGCCAAAAAGGCTGTGACAAAATTTAAAGTGCTGGTGCTATCAATCTTTTTTTTCATGTGTTATATGGCAAGAGTGGATATTTTTAGATTTTTTTAAAAATTATCTTTATTGGCTTGCTTTGATCTTTTGACTCTGAGGATACAGTCTGTCAGGTGTGTGTGTGGGTTGGAGCACAGTGCAGAGAGACACCAGATAAAGTAGATGATGCAAAACCAGGGTATAGTGCAACAGCAATGGTTTTATTCTCCTGAGAAATAAGAAAAGGCAAAAACAGTACCGAACAGCAATCCATGGTCTGAGTTAGAGAGAATCAGCAAAGTCCGTTAAGCAAGCCAAGTTCAAAGTCCATAGAATTAAAAAAACAAGTATCCAGCAAGGAGGTATGGGAACATAGGAAGGAAATTGAACAGCCAATGATGGATCAGTGCTGGAGGTTTAAATAGCCCGCCAAAGCCTGACTCCTTCCCCCAGCCCTCCTTCTATGCTCATAGTCAATGGTGACCTGTCCATCAACATTTATCCCACCCCGCTCAGTTCTGTTGAATCACTTATTAAGAAGGTCAGGTAGATCAAGAAAGATTTCAGCCACAACTGCCAGAAAAACACCTTGACGCGCCTCACAGTTTCTGGCACATTGTAATTTGGAGTGATGAGACCAAAATAGAACTTTATCGTGACAACCATAAGCGGTATGTTTGAAGAGGGGTCAACAAGGCCTATAGCCAAAAGAATACTATCCCCACTGTGAACCATGGTGGTGGCTCACTGATTTTAATATCATCAAGCTACTCTGTAGAGATCTCAAATGTGCGGTTCATACAAGACGATCAAAGACTTTGCATGACCTGAAGGCATTTTACCATGAATGGGCAGCTATACCACCTGCAAGAATTTGGGGCCTCATAGACAACTATTACAAAAGACTGCTGTCATTGATGCCAAAGGGGGGAAAACACAGTATTAAGAACTAAGGGTATGGGTCATCCTGTTATAATGTACAGTTGAATATGAGTCCAAAAAGAATTAAATAAATCTGTTTTGCCTGCTTACTCATGTCTTCTGTAGAAATGGTATATAAAGTATATATTACCAATTCTCCAGCAGTATGCAAACTTTTGATCACAACTCTACACAGTAAATCAATTTTTAAGACATATATTTCCAGAGAAAATCAAACACATTCAAAAGTGAATCCTGGAGACTTTTCTGTATTTTATTGAAATTGTTGAAACAGTTTTGTTTAATCAAACTTATACAGCATATAAAAGGTATGGTTCTTTTTCTCTTTTTCCTTTTTATAGCTTAACTTTTGCTTTTTGACTGTTTCAGAATTATCAGTGAATTCTGAAGTCTTAAATTATGTATAAAGCAGCATAAGAGAGAATACGGATGCCAACAAACCCCTTTTTTTAAATTGTCTATTTAATAAAGCATGTATCACCTGTAGGTAGCATCTAAAATGGATTACTTTCTCTCTACATTTCTAGAATCAGAGAAATTTTCAATTTCTATATTTGCAAAAAAAGAGAGAGAAGAAAGAAAAAAAAATTCCAGATTAAAATCAGTTGTAGATGATTTGTGTGATCAATGGTTATTAGCATGAGTTGAGTTTTATCAACCTTTAGTTTTTTTTACACCAAACTCTTATAGCCCATTTTAACTTTTTATCAATTATCAGTAAGCATTCTTGCATTTTTTCACCGTAAGGGTTCATAAAGCATTGTTATGAAACTTAGCACTGGAATTGTGATAATTAAATCAATCAGGGCTTTTAATGACTTATCTTGTTTATAAGTGATTGTGGGATGCAGAGAGAGATAAAATAATTTGAAAATGTATAATATAAATAATGGATATTATATGGCCTACCGTTTGTTGCGCCAAACCATTTAGTGCACTTAAGGCAGTTAACATCTCACGTTGCTCTATTCGTCCAGTTTCAGGGAGTAGGCGATGGTTATCTGTCTGTGCCCGTCAGCATCTTCAGAATCTCCCGTTAGCTTCTACCTAGGTGATGTGCTTCCCTGCCTTCCATCCTTTTCCCCTAAAATAGCAAAGCCTGACTGCCTATACAAAGACCCTTGTCCTCTAGTAAACCGTTTCTCAGATTACCGAGCTCTCAAGCATCATGTCAAGTGTATCCTCCTCACTTTTCGACACATGTGTTGCGTGTGACGTCATCTGTGTGTGACCTTCCATTTTTAGTTTATCTATGTTCAACCATGATTTCCTCAAATAGAGGTCTGATTACAAGATTGAGATCCAGATCCCCCACTGTGCTGCAGGGGACGCAGATCCTCCTCTTTGGCAGCCTCTGCTGCTGCAGGCACTTCCTCCTCAGCAGCAGAAGTTGTCTGGGCGCATAACGCAGCCGGTGCACGATTGCAGGATGCGCACAGACAACCTCCCCTGCTGCCAGCACTTCCGCCGGGGCTTTTATGGTGGCATTTTTGACGTTGGTCAGTTCACAGATACATCTAGTGATGTATGTGTAGCTCTTAGGTCCCCTGCCACAAGTAGTCGTGGCAATGCACTACAGACATGGGTAGCACCTAATAAGGTATAAGCCAGCTATCCCTCCTTTTTCTGGAATTCCTGGCACCAATATTGATGTTACAGGATTCACTCCACTGCAATTTGTGCAGGGTTTTTTTTGAGATGATGCCTTGGGAGACATTGTCGCACAAACTAACCTTTATGGCCAGCAACACCGTGCTGCTAGCCCTAATTCTTTTTGGGCAAAACAGCCATGGACTCCCATTGGCGTGCCAGAATTTCTTAAATTCTGGGCACTCACAGTGTTAATGGGCATTATAAAAAAGCCCTCCATCCGCTCCTATTGGAGCACCAGCCCCATCTGTAGTACCCCATTTATGCCCAGACTATAGCTAAGCAAAGATATGAAAGAAATTATTCTTCATTTCATGCATTTTAAGGACAACAGCCTGTGCCCCACCCCTAAGGAGCACCTCCAGTTTGATAGGCTCTATAAAGTCCGCCCCCTGATTACCCATCTTGCTGCCAGGTTTCCAGAGGTTTATATCAAATTTAACTTGCCGGCTTCAAAGATGACCCAAATACCACATGGAGGCAGAATTACCAGATTCAGAGAAAAATGATTTTGAATTAGCAAAATGCTACTCTTGCCATAACGTGCAGAAGAAAGCAAAAAAAACAAAAAAAACATTGGCATTTCTAAACTCGGGACAAAAATAGAAGAATCTATTTAGCAGGGTTTTTCAGTAGTTTTTTTATGATGAATAAAAATTTTTCAAATAAAATTCATTATTATTGCTTATTTTTATTATAGGAAATTACATGATATGAAAAAATACATGGAGTTTTGTCTTGAAGAAAGCCCTTCTTGTCCTGAAAAAAAATTAACTTGTGTGCGGTTCAGTTAAATGGTTAGAGGAAAATACAGCAAAACAACAAACACCGCAGAAATGATAAAACAGGCCATTGCTCATCGAAGGGTACAAAAAAATAGGAACAGGCTTTGTCACAAAGGGCTTCGTTAAAGATTTCAGAGATTTCTCTTGGAACTAGAAGGTACCACTTATGATGTCATAGTCTGTATTATTATGTTTTAAGTACCTGTGTACCTGCAAGGAGGTCTTAGGAAGGCCCTCTAGGAAGCTTTTTACTTTCAATGATGTTTCTAGCTAAAGAAGAAAGTCAGGACTGACACGGCTAGCAGAGAATACCAAAATGGAAGTTTGGGTGTTTTTCAATATTCTAATGTAATTGGCAATCACCTGATCTTCCGTGTACTGGGGAGGAAATATCCCCAAAGGTGTAAAAACTATAGGACTTAATATTACGTCCACAGTCACCTAGGGCTTGTTTCTGAGAATGGAATAGTATTTCATGTGGTGTTAAGGGGTTAATATTTCTACATGTCATTATGCGGTTTAGTTATTTTATTCATAGTGCTTTTACTGCAACATTATTACTCAACGCAAACAAGTTATTTTCATAAAATATTTACACCTAAAATGTTATACAATTGGTTTCCTAAAAGAGAGTGAACCCGGAGAGATGTGACAGCAATGGCCACATCAACCCAAGCTAACCAGTCTGACAGTGAGGCAGCTTTAAGATTGCTATCCAGAATTCCATAACTCCTATCTAGTGAGGGAAGTAAAGTAAAAAAAAAAAATTATAGTAGAAGCATTTGCATCTTTTTACAGCAAGCTTTATAATCTAAGGAAGGATATGGAGTTTAATTGCCCCTCTAAACAAGATTTTGTGATCTTTCACAAATTCCTACAAAACCAAATAGAAAGCTGCTTGTGTTCAACATCTAGTATTAAGGTTTAGTGGCCATCAAATCTTTGAAAATATGGGTCCTGCACCCAATAGGTTCTAAATTTTTTTATAAAATTTCATGTTATGGCTTCCTAATGCATGAAGAGCATTTACTTATACTACCATACATGCTACAGTGGGGAGGACAGCTCAGTTAAACATTTGAAACTATTATATGGTACAAAGCTTTGAAGAGCATGTAAAGAGTATCCAGATGTGTGGAACATTGGGAGATCCATTGGAAAGTTATGTATAGATGATATTTGTTGCCCCAAAACAAGCGAAAATATATACCATGATCACCAAGGGGCTTGTGTATCATATATTATGAGCCTGTCGGACGGAATGGTGTGTCCTCTTTCAAGTTTTTACCAACCCCCATACAGGTTAATTGACGTTTAGCATTGCACAATATGTTGCCAAAACCTTCACCTTTTACTACATGCAATATAATATGGGATCATAGAAGGAACAATAGGGTGTACAGTATATAGAAAGGAGGTGGTGTGAGTTTGGCACTGTGGGTAATGGAGCCTTTGCCCTATGGTCTGTGTTCAGATTTGTTTTAGCACTTTTAAATTATACTCACAATGTCATTGGGCTTTCATATTCATTTGTAATTCTATTTAGATATAGAAAGAACAAGGGCAAATTCTGTAGTTCTCTCTTATAATAGAGGGGACCAGATATGGAATAGAACATACGCTCAAAACAATAGAAACTAACTTAGATAATTATAATTAGTTGAACATTTGTCCAGATTCCTAATCACTCCTTTCTTATTATTGAAAAAGATGGGTGATTCAAATAACTCTGTTTTTCAAATAGTTTGGAAATATGCCTGATTAACAAATGTTCTATTGATCAATTATTCACAAAAATTCAAGTCTAAACTTGGCAACGATTTATGGCTCTTTCATAAAAATGAATGAGTCAACCAAATTAGTTTCAGTGATTTCAACGGAATACCTTTTTTTCAAATGTATTAACTAAAGGCATAGAAATGGTTTTGGACATACTTTAACTTGAGCAATCGAACCTATTCTTTTTAACTAAAAAAGAGAGACAGGCTAATATAAAACCAGGAAAATACATAAAATCTATTTAATTAGAAGCAATGCTTATGATATTATTTGTAGTTGAAATATTAATGTCAAGCCTTACAATACAACCATCATATTCTGATATAGTCATATTATTTTGAAATTTTGTGATGGCAGTTCAGATAATACACTAAAGTTTAATTACCGGTAGTTATGTCTTGATTGTGGAAGCTACTCTGTTGTGTTCAAGTAACACTATGGCCCCTGGATGTTGGCAGCCTGGTTCCGCTGCTCATGTTGCAAGTGTAAGGAAAAATGTACAAAGGTTATAGCAAGATACATAGGTGGATTTGCATAATGAGATTGTGCAAATAAATGCTTGAGTTGCTATTTAGCTGATTTTTCACATTTATGAGACTTACAAAAGTTTAACCTAATTGGTAAAAAAATGAACAGTGTATAACCAAAGATAGGTACTGGATGACCCTCCTTCTATCACCCATGCATGGGGAGATGAGTAGTTTATTTGCTAAGTGAAGGTACCTCCCATTCCTTCATGTATAATTTGTGAAAGTGGTGGCCTTCCCATACCATGTACAATAAAATGTGCAGATCCATTTCCCTTTTTCTCATTTACATTAATTGTTTGTTGAGATGGGAAGTTTACAAGGCTCCCCAGAAAACCTGCCCTGGGTGGCGCACTAAGCCTTTTAGAGGCTGCCCAATGCCTTTGAACAATACAAACTTTTATGTTACTGGTCCAGGTCCAGCAAAGTCCTACCTAAGGCCCCTTTCTAGCTCTAACAAGCTCATATCATACCTACTGTGACCTGTTTTTCATGGAACAGTCCTGGTTTTTCAGTCCGTGGTAGCTCCACCAATGTCCTAATTTTGTGGGGAGTGGGCACCAGGGAGTTGAAAATGAATAGGGTAACCACTTCACATTCTTGTGACAAGGCTTGCATGTAGCCCTATTTCACTCATCTGGGATTCTGCCCACTTCCAGATTATGCCCCTGTCCACTGCTCCCCATATCCTTTAATACAGGTGCCCTGATTCAGGCACCTAAAATGTTGAGGATATGTATCTACCCAGGGGTACTAATGCCAACTAGTTTAACATTGCAAAAAAAATATATTTGTTGAACTTGGTAAATTAGAAATCAAAAAGGGCTGTCACTTGTGTTCAGTAGACTATGGTAATATATGAAAATGATATCACATTTTGGTTTATACTATATACTATATATTATAAGATATGGCAACACACCATAGCCAGTTGATCAAATGATAGTAAGTATGTATAAAATCATAGTTATTCCCATGGCAGCAAATTCAAAAAGTGACCACCTGCCCAATATTGTGTAGGTTCCCATTTTGACGCCAAAACAGCCCTCACCTCTCGAGGCGTGGACTCCACTAGACCTCTGAAGGTGTGCTGTGGTAGCTGGCACCAAGACATTAGCAGCAGGTCCTTTAAGTCCTGTAAGTTGCGAGGTGGGGCCTCCATGGATGCATCCTGGTGCCATGTGTTCTCCAGGTATGCGATGCACATGCAACCAGCCATCCACATGATGTAAAAGTAAACATGATTCATCAGACCAGGCCACCTTTTTCCATTGCTCTCTGTGGTCCAATTTGTATGCTCACGTGCCCATTGTAGGCAATTTGGGCAGTGGACAGGGGTCAGCACGGGCAACCTGACTGGTCTGCGGCTACGTAGCCCCATACGCAACATAGACACCTTTCTATCAGATTTAACTTTAACAGCAATTTGAGGTGCAGAAGCTCGTTTGTTGGATTTGACCACACGAGCCAGCCTTCGCCCCCACCTGCATCAATGAGCCTTGGCTGCCCATGCACATATCGCCAGTTCACCGCTTTTCCTGCACCACTGCAGAGTGGGAACATCCCACAGTGGTCATAATGTTATGGCTGAACGGTGTATACACGAGCCAGCCTTCGCCCCCACCTGCATCAATGAGCCTTGGCTGCCCATGCACATATCGCCAGTTCACCGCTTTTCCTGCACCACTGCAGAGTGGGAACATCCCACAGTGGTCATAATGTTATGGCTGAACGGTGTATATACACTAGTGCTTTGCTGTGACTCATTACTACACACCAGACTGCGCGGGTGATGTCATTGAAGTACCGGCATGTAGTAATGAGTCAGAGCAAAGCGCCGGCACTTTACTCTGACACGCAGAGTGCCGGACCACAGCGGAGGCAACATGGAGGTGCGTGTTATATGCCGATAAATACAGTATATATATATTCACACACACATTTTGTCTGAAATTCGTGGGTCCACATTCACTCACACTCTCTCACGTTCTCACTCTCGTTCATGCTCTCTAAATGTTTCCCTACCTTCTCTGCTGACCACTATAGTGTTTTGACCGCCACTTCAGCATCTTATTGTTCTAGATCTTCTATCTCCACCCTTCTCTTGTCTATTTATTCTTCAATCCTTAATCTAGTATCTTCTTGGTTCATTCGCATCTCTACGGATATAACCTGGAGGAATATTTGACCAAAATGGTGGTGATGAAGTGATGCCCTCATAGGGAGATGATTTCATTGCAAGCAACATAATTTTGCCCTCAGGTTAGGAAGGCTTTGGAGGGAAAATATTTTTTTCTCCCAAAGAGGTCCAGACGGTTACGAGGGCCCTTCAGGGAGCAACTCAGTGACATCAGAGAATGTCACCCTGGCAAAGAATACTATAGAGGTCCTTGATGGTGCAGTGGCAAATCTTCAGCCTTCCAGTCAAGATCTTATTCCTTTTAAGGCTCTAAAAATTTGTTCTAAAAGGGGCTTGGCCTAGTCTCTAAAGGAAGTAGACCACTTAAGTGACTTTAGGAGCATCTGGACCACTCCTGTAAAAGGACTCCTGGGTTCCACAAAGGTTACAGATAGAAGTGCAGGGGCTGCTTCATAGAATCCTGGGTTCCAAACAATACCCAGAAAAGAAAGGCCACTTTTTAATAAATCATCAACCTTCTGCAGGAAATGGTTATCATTTCTGTTCCTCCAGAAGAACTGGAGTCTCTCTCTACCAACAGTCAGACCAGGGTACTAGCTAGCCTCTGTAGATGAAAGGAACACTTACTTTCAAATCATCAGAGATTCCTAGGGTTCCCTATAGTTTGTCTTCATCTGGAATTCTGAGCCTTACCTTTTGGCCAGTGACAAAAGTAAGTAGTTTCTTGGTGTCTTGCCCTGGGATTAGGGTTGTACACATAGTCTTAAAAGTTCCAGAGACACTCCCCATGCTGAATACGGTAAAAATGACTTGGTCTTTTATGTTGCTACAAAATTTGAAAAGGTCCAGCAGTGAATGCTAAAAAAAAAAATAAAAATAAAAAAAACCTTGCTCTATTGAGCACTAACTTAACAATCATAAAAACTGACTGGGATTTATGGCTGGCCCACTTTTTAACCTTATTGTTTTCAGTTTCTCTCAGCAGCTTCCCACCTCTTAACAGAAAGCACAGCAAAAACTGATCTTCTTGGATGGGCAGTACTTAACAGCACCTGCAATTAATTCTCATTTACGGGTAAACCAGAGTGTTGGAATTTGCAAACTGGACTCCTCACCTGCAGTCTTCCAGCAAGCTCCAAAATGTAGAGTGGAGCACTGTCCCACCTCACTCTCCAAGTGCTGCATTATATGAGGAATGTACCTTGCACAATATGGGGAGATACAGTACACAGATGCCATCCAGTCTCATTGTAGGCTCGCTCTGAGAACCATCATGCACTTTGGATGACTCATAAATTGAGAGAGGAGTCAGCTTTTCCCATCTCAGTCCATGGGTGCCAACTTCAATACCATAGGAGGGCTGGTCTGCTGGCAAAATGGTGTCAGAAACTGAGGCAATATGGCTTATATAGTTTAGTAGTTTCTGCCAAGATGTTTATATCCGAGTTCCACAGTTGACCTCAGATCAATCAGCTAACGCTCAACAAATCAGAGGTTTCCACTCATCATGACAGACTAAGCGCTCAGTTCAAGGATCAAGTTGCTCATGACTTGTGGACTGGACAGAGAAGGCGTTTGTTTGCTAGACATGTGTAAATGGGCAAAAAAAACTACCAATTTTACGGTTGACTTTCGATCCATTCTTTTTTGCCAAAGAATTACGTTTCATGGCCATTCAGTTCAGCTGAAAATACGAAGGGGGGACGTTTTAATTTGCAAACAAAATTAGTTTCCCGTTGCCCACATTCATTCTCTCATACTCTCTCTTCTCATTCTCTCACGCTCTCTTACACTTTACAAATGTTTCCCTAGTTTCTCTGCCAACCACTTCTGCATCTTATTCATCCTCTATCTTGTATCTTCTCTGTTCTCGTATATCTTCAATCTGCTATCTTCTATTTTAGGGCAAAATGACAGCTTCGTTGGTGAAGTTCTCCCTCCAAATGGAAGATTGGGGAGAGAATATCACATCACCCGAAGCGGCGCAATAAAAGCATGATAACAATTTTCCATTTTCATAGTGCATTGTGAAATCTGTGAGATAAGTAATTGACTAATAACCATCAGTGCACAGTCAAGGTGTTCCCCTTCAAGACATTTATCTTGTACTTTTGAAAACCAGCGTGACAGACTACTGAAAGTTTGTGAATGTTAACATTGAGCACTGATTGTGAGACTTCAGAGGTCACATATCATTTTTGTAAGCTTAGAATACTTTTATATTATTTATTGATTATTAAATATTCCTATTTTTCTTTATGGAGTAGTATTTCTGATTATCCTTGTAAGGCTCTCATTTGGGCAATATTAACACTTTTATGTACTTATCTTTTAGTAAGTGGATTCATATCATCCTAATTAGGTGTTATTTACTCTTGATTAATGTGTTTGGTTTTTTTTATATACATCCACATCATTGGAAGTAATTATCTGACTATAAGAAAAGCTCATATATGTATAATATATGTGTTGATGTGTTAATTACATTTTTTTCATCACATTCTCAGTGATTTGGCATTCAAATGGACACTTGAAATTCATACACATGCATGTCTGGAATTTTAGGTAAATTTCAAAATATCATTTTTGTCTTTAACTTTAGGCATTTAAAACAGAAAAAAATTAAAAAATTAATCACAAAGCATTTAACTTACAGTAATTATTGACATACATGGCAACATGAGTAAATATTTTGATAAATTACTAATTAAAAATTTAAATTAATTATTTAAAAAATATATATTTTCCATTTATGTATTGGAAACCTGTTCTTTTGGTTCAGCACAGCTAATGAGTTATTGGTTACATTATGCTGCTGTGAATATAGAAAGCAGCCAATGACCCTATTAATGTAATTTAAAATGCAATGCTGATGACTCACATTAGTGAATCTCTAAAAATTATAACCCTTAGGCCCTACATTTGCATGCAATTACAAATCTGATTCAATAACATTTCCAAATGTTGCCCTAAGGACTGACACAGCTGTGCTTAAGAGCATCATAAAAAGTAAAATGTGAGCAAACAAAGTTACTGGGAACAAACACAGCTAGGTGTCCACAGTAGCCCATTGTTGTACTGGACACTTGTACATAGCAAGCAAAAATCGATTCAAATATATTTTCCATTCAGGTTCACTAATGGTACAGAGAAAGAAAACATATTAAAATAATGTATCCTTCACCTCACAGCAAAAAAGGGCAAGGCACAGGGCAGATAACATTGAGGTGCAGAAACTCTCCACGAATCTTTGTTCATTATTTAACCTTTCTTACTCTGAGGGATTAATTTTATATTGAGGGTACCAGACTGAATGGCAATACATGCTCAAGTGGGAAGTGAAACTGGGGACAACTTTATCTCAAGAGCAATGGTTAAGCTTTTTAATAGCCATGAAGGGGGTCTCCAGAGAGTTAATCACTTGGAGTTACAAAGAAAAAAATATTTTCCATTGTATGTGGTACCAACTAGGTTAAATAATATATTTCTTTGTATGTCGGGGCTCGGCTGGTGAAATTTTGGTCAACTGGTGGACCTGTCTCATCAAGTTTGAAAGAAGGTGTTTCTCGCAAAGTGTTTATAGAACAACGCTGGAATTGGATATTAAGTGCATTACATGGCATCTGGATTAGGCTAAATGGAAATAATCATGTTTTTTATTTTGTTTGTACTATGTTATATGCATATGTTTGAGTTAATTGGTACATTGATTGTAGTGACATAGGGCATTGCCCCTAGTCCCCTCGACCTCCATGGTGTGTGTATCCAGTAAAATCAAGTTCCTTGATATGATATCATATCCCAGTGCTCTAAATCTTAAAGATGCACCACACCTTTTAATTGAAGTCTATGGAGGATGTGCGGAGCCAGCACACTCATCCATAGCTTAAGTAGGCCTGTTGGGGAGACAAAGATCTTCCTTGCAACTGGCGCATTGTGCGGAGGAACACCAGGGAGCATGCCACCATCTGGACCTGCCACCTTGGACCTACCCCCTAGGCCTGGGCTTAGTTGGCTTTAGCTGGGAAACGTTACTGATGGTGACATGGGCTGCCACCTTTGGTCCCAAACAGCCTCCATGTGGCATCCTAGCCTCAAACAGCCTCCTTGTGTCATGCTTTCCCCCCACCTACACATCCAGGCTATCACACACACATTCATTAATTTACTCATTCACAAACATTCATTTACTCGTAGGTCATACGTCATGTCCTAGATCCCTATAAGACCTCTGACCACCCTTATGGCAGTGCTCAGATATTCTGTGCTTCCCTAGTTCTGCGCTCCTATCCCTTCTATGACCCTTTTGTCTATTTATCTACCTGACCACGGATTGTCTGACCCTGTCTATTCATTGCTGCCTGAACCTGACCATGGATTGTTCTCTGACCCTGCCTATTTTTTGCTGCCTGAACCTGACCACGGATTTTTTCTCTGACCCTGCCTATTGTTTGCTGCCTGAACCTGACCACGGATTGTTCTCTGACTCTGCCTATTGTTTGCTTCCTGACAACTGATGACTAAATGTCAAAATTTATCATTGAAAAACGCACACCTCCCAAATGTGTCCTTTTGTGCCTAACTGGGTCAGAGGCACACAGGAGTAGGAACATTCAGACAGGATGGAATGCCAGGCCTGGAAGAACACGCTGGGAGCTGTAGAGCAGGCAAAATCAGGAACCTGATGCATCTTCTCAGAACAAGCAGGGGTTGGTAACGGGTTACCAGGTCCAATAGGCAGAGACGTTGTCATAGCACTAGCCATGGTCAGCAACGGGTTAACAGGTTCAGGAGACGGGACGTGGTCATAGTACAAGCCAAGGTCAGCAACGGGTTAACAGGTTCGGTAGACAGAGACGTGGTTAAATTGTACAGAGCTGAATAGGTTTGTGCTTAAAAACAAATAATAAAATAAACAGGATATTAATATAATTCAAATGCAATCTGTTCCATGCTGCCAATCTGGTGAGAATTTACTTAAATAAGCCCTGTTCATATAAGGTCACTTCATTATAATAAGCTATTCTACACAGAAAACTTGAATAAAATATTTTTGAAATAATTACATGAATTTATAGTTACTGAAGAAACACTAATTACTGTTGCTCTGCCCTTCTAAACTCCAGTCTTATTAAATGCATGAATGCAAGACATACAGTTGCTTCTAGTGTAGTGCTCTTGCCTCAGCATGCCCCAAAATGGCCTCTAATCTTAAAATTATGTTCTTTGGGGCTGCTATGACATCTTTAGTAGGTAAAGGGCAGTCTGAGATATAGGTTAATAACTCAAATTGCAACTTTTATGTCTATAATTAATGGTATAATACAGTTAAAACCAATACAAATGGAAAAAAATCTTATGGTAAATTATTATGACTTTGGTATAATATGGATTGAATATGCATTAAAATTAAACAAATTTACAAAAAGTATATAGCTTTCTACTTTATTTTTTTCTTCCTTTTATTATACTTTGAAAATATAAATATCAGGTTAGGTGTTTGCAACAAACATTTGTAAAAAACAAAATATGAAAACATGCAAAAATTGTGGTTAACATTTCGTCCGACCCTTGAGACTTATCACATTACTGTCAAAGGCTGCAAAAACTGCCAGAAACGTTAAATTCTGCCCATCCAAGAACTTTGGTTTTTGACTCAGCATCTTCCTCAGTTTGTTCCTATGTAATGATGTGGCTTGTGACATCTTGGTACCTGTTTCACCGTGCTGATATCATGACCTCTCTTTGCATCTCTGGCATTCATTCTCCATACCTTCAGACCCTGTTTCTGCTCCTACCCTGGTTTGTTGCTTAGCTCAGCTAATTTACTGCTGAAACAATTCTCCAAAACCTCTGTTTATTTTATCTTTTTGTTAACTTGTGAACTGTGCTTTTGTATTTAGAAAATTCTATTTTAGCTTCATCAATGCCTGAGGAAGGGACCTATCAACTTGGTCTTGAAAGCTTGCAATTAAACTATCAGATAATAAATGGTAACATGTTAACTTTATCTTTCTCCTATTATGTGGACTGATGAGTCAAAAGACCTGTTTGACAGGACAAGGATCCCGTCACATCTAGCATAATGCTAACACAACATTCCACAAAAAAGGACATCATACCAACAGTCAAACAGGGGGGTGGTGGTTGGGTAATGGTCTGGGGCTGCTTTGCTGCTTCAGGACCTGGCAACTTGTCATAAGTGATTGAACCATGAATTCTGCTCTTTAACAGAAAATTCTAAAGTTCGTAACCTAAGATTGTAATCCAATTGATATGTTGCATGACCTTAAAAGGCTGCTCATGCTCAAACACCCTCCAATGTGGCTGAACAAGAGTGGGCCAAAATGTAAAAGACTCATTGCCAGTTACCGCAATCTTTTCACTGCAGTTGTTCCAGCAAAGCGTGGCACAAACAGTTATGTTAAGAAGGGCATTTATTTTTCACATGGGTGATTTAGGTCTTTAACTTCAGCGTTCCATGTGTCATGAAAAAGTGTCCCAAAAAAGTGTTATGGAACGAAGAAAGTAGTGATGTTGGTTTGGGACTGCCTGCCATACAAGATATTTAGTATTAGATACATCGCATTCTGAATGATCATGATGCTCAATGTAAAGAAGGTGTTACTGATCAGTCAGGGACCAATCAGCAGCCTCAGCGAAGCTAAAAGGAAAAAAAACACATTAAAAAAGGTAAAGAAATGTTTTTAATAATAAAAAAGTACGAAAAAAAAAGAAAATAAATATCCAGCGCTAGGCTGGACTATCGTGAATGGTAGTTCCTGGGGAAGTGGACCACCTTGCACCTGAGTGGCTGGGAATCGTCATTAACCTTCCCTGTATTAGAAGTCTCACATGATCCTTTATGAATGAACACAATGCTCCATTCATATAAATTGAGTTGCATTTTAAAAAATAATACATTATAAAAATAAAAGAAAAAAAAGAAAAATGTGCCAATAGGTTGCCAGCTGATCTATAGTTAGATCAGCTGGTAAGCAAACTGATTCCTGCTATCATGCAGGGGATTGAAAGTATAGCACAGTCAGCCTGCATCCCCCCAAATGCAAAAGAACCTGATACAATTTACACAAAAAATACACAACAATGCACAAATAATAAAAATAAGAAAAAATTCCCTACACCACCCACCACCCTTTTGTGACAGGACTGTTTTTTATTTTTGTGGTGTTTGTGTTTAGTTGCAATTTTCTTCTTTCTCCAATGAGCTTTTGTAGATGAGTAAACTACTGTTAAAAACGTTTTTATTATTTTAATTTTCTTAATTAATGGGAAAGCCTGTCCCATAATCCCACTTAGCAGTGTCTTGATTTTTATGTTTAACCCCTTAATGACAAAGCTCGTACATGTACGGGCTTGCGATCCAATGCAATAACGTCAAAGCCCGTACATGTACGGGCTGCTGTTAAACAGCTGCATTGCCCTGTTTGTCCTGGAAAAAACAATATATTGTGTGTGTGCGGGTGCACAAAATGAGAAAGAAGAAAATTACAGCTAAACAGCAACGCTGAAAAATGTTAAAATAGCCTTTGTCCCAAAATGTGCTACGAGAAAGAAACAGTCTTGTCAATAAGGGGTTAAGTTGTTAGCACTAATGCTTATAAATGCTACATGTATTTAAGACAATATATATACTGTAGGTAGGTAAGATCCTTGACATTTCATATTAACAAACGAAAAAAGGTTGCATACATTTATGGTCTTGCAGTGTTTTTTAAAACCTTTGCAGACCTTAGCTGCCCTCAAGATATGTGAAATAGCTTATAAAACAAAATACATATTGTCTATACTCTGTAACATTGAAACTATGACCTTGTTGATTGTAGTTGCATATTAAACTATAGTGTATTTTAAGTGGATTGCTGCTTAATAAATTCCATTGTATTAGCTGCGATTCGTATAATTGCTGTAGAAAGCAAACAATATTTTTTTTCATGTGGAAATATACTGAAGTGTAATATATTGTTGACAGTTTAGAAAAACCACACAATCTTGATAGTTACTCTTAAACTTTTACAACCTTGACTCAACAAGAATACCATTGAAAATACTTTGTGTACATGGAAAATCAATTTGCATCTTATAATGTGCCTATCTCCAATATCTTGCTCAATTACATTTTAACCTTTTTTTATTGATGCAATAACAGTATCCTGTTTACATTCCTAAAGGCTTTTAGGAGCTGTTAATAATGATATCTAATAAATGTCTACAATGTTTGATGGAAAGACATGTTGAGAGATTGTATTCTAGGAATCCAAGTCTCGCTTTAAGTAAGCAAACACAATTCGAAAGGGACAGTATTTTCCCTGTCCTGGTTTTTCCAAATGTAATTGTTTATTAATAGCTATTGTTTCCCACACACAGTCTGTATGAAACTCCTGAGAGAATAGCACATTTCTTATACACTATTATGAGATTGCTTCCCAGAACTATTTAGTAAATCAATGATCCTTTAACTCATTCAAGTCATTCAATTTAAGAGCCAGATGATACAATTAGTTCAGCCTAAAAGAAAAACCATAAATAATAAAATGGTGGTTCACAAAAAATGGTATCTAAAATTGTCACTGCTATGCAGCATATAATAAGCTTGAGTATTCCCACTTAACGTGGGATGTTCCTACTGTCATGCTGCTAGTGGAAATACACAATGTATGGTAGTTATATGTTAACTATTTCTTCAAGATCAGGTTTTAGTTGCTGTCTTATATAATTTGTATTTGAGTTAAACATTGTGAGGAAATACGCTCTTCTTGTGTTAGGTGGTGACATGCAATTGCTTTTTATAAATATTAATCCTACACTTGAGCTAGTGTTAATTCCTGCATTACATTGAATACTATTTTTTTTTTTTTAGATTTCCTTGACATTTTTTAAATAGCTTACTATGTAGAATATACAAAATCGTGCTTCTGGTCTTGTGATCTAAATTATATTCAAAGATGTTCACAAATATACTATACTAAGTACTAGCAGATATACAGTATATATCTATGGCTGGCATTGTCCATGTACGCATTTGTATAATGCTATCATATACCGACTAGGACATTTTTTTTCTAGCGTAAACACATTCAACTTCTCTAGCCTTTTTCGTAGCTAAAGTGTTTTGTTCCTCTTAATAATCTTGTACCCTGTCGCTGCACTTTTTCAAGCTCCATAATGTCCTTTTTAAGAGCAGGTAGCCAGTGTTACACTACATATTCAAGGTGGCATTTTACCATTGACTCATCTGCCACTTGGTTATCAAGTTCTTCAATTTGACCAAACCTTCTTGCAGGGAAGAACTCTCTCATTCAGATTATATTACTTTACATAATTTTGTGTCATGTGCAGACACTAACATATGGCTTTCAATACCCACTGCATGATCATTTATGAAGTGGGCCTTGGACAAAACTTCATTCTATTTTGAGCCAGATAATGAGCAGAGTATTGGATGGAGATATATCAGGTTGGAAGCCCTTCAAATTAGACATGTCATAACACGTCAATGAGGAAAGTTCCATACACCTACTTGCTTTAACTGAAACCTGGCTAACCTTAAGCAGTACTCCTGCTGCTTTCTGCTATGGTGGCCCCCACCTCACCCACACTCCCCAACCTGATGACAGAAGGGGTGGTGGTGTATGCTTCCTTCTCTCCCCAACTTGCATCTTTCAAACTATTTCTTCTGCTCCATCATTCTCGTTCTCCTCATGTGAGGGTCAGGCTATCTGGCTATTTAAACCCATCTCTATACACATTGCTGTTGTATACTGTCCTTCTGGCCTTGCTAATATCTTTTGTTACCACTTTTCCTCATGGCTTCCCCACTCCCTCTCCTGTGATATCCTCTTTGTCATACTTGGAGACTTAAACATTTTAATAGACACCCCATTTGAGCTCGGTGGCTTTAAAATTCCTTTTAATTATCTCTTTTGATCTGCCACAGCATACTAAATCTCCTACCCAGGAGGATGGTCACAACCTGGACCTTATTTTTTAGCATGTGCTCTCTCACTAGCCTCTCTAATTCCTCTTTAGCCGTCTCTGACCACCACTTCCTATCCTGCCCTCTCACCTTACCTCTCACTTATTCCCTTTCCTTGCTACCTCCCTCTAACTCCACGCTTACATTTGCTCTTGAGAACGTAGCCCCAACTACTACTCACTCTTCACAATTCCAGTCCTGGCCCACAACACTAACCAACACCTTTGACATTGTTCCTTCACCCTTGTATTTAGTTGGCGGAAGTCTCATTCTATGTCTGATTTCCTACATTATAAATTCTTGCTATGTTCTTACTACTCTTTGTGAAGGAAACCTACTTCACCTCCCTTATTTCTTCCCTGAACTAATCAGATGTGAAGTATCTACACAGTTCTCCTGCTGCCCTTGCCCTTCCTTTGACTCTGCACCCTTCCATACACTGAACTCTTCTTACTCTTTTATATTAAACTAATTCTCTTTTGTCATGGAAGAAGAGGTTCATGCTCTTCTTATTTCCTCTTTCCCAACCTCATGTCCTATTGTTCCTATCCTCTCTAATTCTTACTCTGTCTCTCTCATCTACTCTTGTCCCTACATTAACTCATATTTTCAACCTCTCCCTCTCTACTGGATCTGTCCTAACATCTTTCAAGCATGCTACAATAATGTTAGGGATCAGGAATTAGACAGAAAGTATGATGCAAAGCACATTTATTAATAATACATACAATATCTCACAAAAAGGGTGTACCTCACTCAAGGTGTTAGACATTAATGGCAATTGCACACCAACCATTGCTTATCTGCCCGGTGCCAAATAACTGTAGCAATCAATCATACACAATCCAATAGTAGTTACCGGCACTTCTGTAAATAATCACACGAAACCTCCAATGTTCTGGTCTGGTATATATATATATAAAGTCCAAAAATAGTTACCACCACTCCAGGCACTTTCCAAATTACCACACAAACAACTTCGGTTTTCAAGTCAACGTTTCAGTCTTGTTTATTACAGACTTTCATCAGGATATACATGATACAGGCCACAACAGGGAATACTCAAGAACCGACATGAACAGGACAGGACACCCCACAAGTTACACCACAGACTGACACACATAAAGGAACTAGCCTAGGAGTATATGATAACTATTGGAGATTAAGTCACATCTTATGTCCATAGTATGCTTAGCCCACCACTACGCCAAAGTACTCCAATGACGGTGAGTCTTAACGCTAAACCCTGCTTACAGAGGTACAAACCAAACCAAACAAGAAATCTAAACATATAGCAATGAGACATACCTTTAGACTGCAGACTGAGACAAACATAACGGGTGGGGGATACCTTAAAAAGGAAACAGAGCTGAAACAAAGAGCAGAACTAGAAACAAGGAATGGAAGATCAGAACAGAGGAAATTCAGGAATGGATTAAAGAAAAACAGAGAAACTGAAGCAAGATTGAGATATGCAGCTCCACAGCCTGGGTAGAACGTGACACATGAATATGTCTGACAAGCTAAAAGGGTAAAATTAGAACCTGCACATTTTTAATTTATTCTTGATGTGAGGGGAAGTTTATATTTAAAAGGTGGTTCTGTTTATTTTTTATTCTTTTTAAACATTTCATTTCAGTACACCAGATCCCATGTGGAGTGTGTTTTCAGGTGTCTACAATATGAAACACCATACATATCAATGTTATTATAATAATGTAACATGCATCTAATTGTTAAATATATATCATACCTTGGGTGTACCAGGGATTGTATACTTATACAGCATACAATTGTTGTACACAATAGGGTAGAAGGCTAAATATAAGGGCTAAAATATTGGGACCATAAAAATGACACACACACAATGATGGCAATAAATAGTACCCTTAACTATCTGTAAAAATTGCTTTTCATTAATGAATACATACTTAAAATCTTGATTACCGTTATGTATTTTTTTTATATATTTAAAACAGTAATTTACAGAGTCTAGAAATGCAAAATTATCTTTGCACAAAAATTGCATTCATTTTCATCTAAGTTTTAACTCTTATACTTCATCAGAGACACTGTGAAATATATTTGCATTTTCAGAAAGATTTTTATTTATTACTATGAACATTGTGCATGAAAGTGTTTGGCTAGGAAGGCTACATATAATTCAAGTTTTCATTTCTTCTTGACATGATATGTTATTCTGACTCTGTAAATTGTATTTCAGCAATAGATATTGTACAGTGATGAGTTGTAGCAGCAATTGAAATAAAGATTAACTTGTGTTACAGATTCTGTATTATTTGGCAGGCTGCAAGACCGACAGAGCCTCATAATTTAATAAACTTTTAAAACGTCCCCACCTATTTTTCGCAAAACCACACGGCAAAGTGAAAAGAAGATTGAGGTTTACATTTATTGTATAAGGGGTGAGTGAAACAGTTGTTAACCACAGGAATAAGAAAAAAGCTTCTTTCTAATTGGCTTTAAAAACACACAATGTATGTATGTTTCTTCATTATATAGGGGGTTGTCAAAATGTTGTCAAACTTTGATTAAAAGTGAAATGTAATATCTTAGTGCAAATGAAAGGCTCCATCGTAATTTATTTTGAATGATTCAGACAGCTACATAGGTAGTGCAAGTTGAAAACAAAAAACAGCAGAACCTACTGTATGGATGTTCATGGACCTTTAAAAGATAAGTTTTATACCATACTTATGACATCTTTTGTATACAAGGATTCATGCACACAGTGCATAGAATCTTCCTGAGGAGAATCAATATCCTCATTAAGTACAGTTTAGCTCATTTGCTCATATGCTTGACCATTGTGTGATCGTGTGAATCTATTGATGTGCCACTCCCCAGGCCTCCTTACCCTACAGGTTTGATGAAAAACGAAGCTGTAAAACCACTACCCACTGAGGCTGATACCACCACACATACTTACCAAATTTAAAATTCTCTCTCCCATACCAACATTGATCTTTTGCACAAATTGACATCATGCAAGCTATTCTATTTATCACTGACACATCTTCCAACTGTTGCAGAGCCCCAGTATTCAACATTGTGTAATGATGTGGCAAAGATGAGCCGCTAAATTAAGTACCAAGGCCAAAAAGCTGTAAATACCCTCTTCTCCTACTAGAATGTCTTATCTCACTAGAAGAAATCCTAAGATTTCAACAATCCAAGTAACATGCAATACAAGATCTCTAAGCAAAGGCCACCACACTCTAGGAAAGTACTATACTATGCTATACAATTTTTGAAAACCTTTGTGTCCAATTACTGGACACCGTATTATGGACATGGAAACCATGTCCATAATACGTTTCTTTCTGAACAGACCTAGACTTTTAGCACCAGACATGTGACTGACTTATCCTAGTGATCAGCAGGACCAGATTTACCCAGGTACAGATGTAGCAATTTCTACTAGACTTGGGCACCATCTCTTCGTCTTCGTCTTTGTGGTTATTTTCAGCAAAAAATATTCGTGGACATTCTTCGTGTTCGTTTTTTCTTTCTTTTTCCGGTTAAGGGGTTAATACAGGATTAACGCGTACGCAGCAGTGCTGGCGCCAGGAGTTTAAATGTCCGTATGAGCACACTACCATATATGGTCCAAAGTTATTATGCTACTCAATGTATCTTACCAATAGATGGCAGCATTTTGCCCAAAGATATATTAGCCATATATGGTAGTGTGTTCATTTTCATTTATTAATTATTCAATATGTTCCCATGATCCTTTCGTCTAACAGTTTAATACAAAAAAACCCCAAATAAATAGAAAAAAATAGTTTGCAAGTTCGACAGAATTAATGTTCGCAAGTGTGGACATTTAACTGTTTCAGCGGGGAGACCAGCGGATCATGGAAATATATTTTATTTGAATAATTAATATCCCTGCAGGCGACCAATAGGCTTACTCACACTGCCCTGTAACCCCTGACGGCGAACCTGCGGATTTCCGTCAACTCTGCGAAGATAAGGTAGGCTAGATGGGGAAGGGACCAGGGAGATTAGTAGACGAAGACGATCACGAAGATTCTTTGTGTGTGTCTTCGTCTATGTTTTACCGCCGCTCTCTTCTCTTCTTCGTGTCTTCGGAACGAACACGAAAATGCACTCTTCGTGTTTGTTTTCATGTTCACCCGAAGACGAATGCACAATTTCTACTCCTGTCTCCTTCCTTAATTAAATATTCTAGACGTTCAGTCCTTGATGTGTCTGTCTACCAGTACCTACCCATGCCCCGTGCCTTACTGCTTTTAGTATTTCAGCCCTGTACAAAGTGGGTGGATGCCAGTACCTGCTTAGCCCCAGTGCTCTATTGCTGCAACTGTCTCTTTCCTTACACTGGGGGTATATTTTTAAAATATTTTGGAATATTGTGGAAATTCAGTCCTGTACTAAGTGGCCCAGTGCCTTACTGAAGCTGTTGTTCGTCTGTCTCTTTCCTTGCTTCGGGATCTATGATCACTTTCTTCAGGCAAACGGTGTTGCTGTAATGCCTCAATGTTGAGGCATTCATCAACACCGAGATCAGCAGCAGTGGCCTTGTGTTGTTCCTCCCTCAGACATCAGCACCCACTATTTATTCTATGGTCATGGGAGCCTGATTTAAAAGAGCTTAGGAGGTGATCAATGATCACTTCTAAGCTTAATTGGTGTTGCTGAATTGCATCGATAGCAAGACATTTGGCCATACCGAAAACCCATCTGTGACTGCTCTCTGGAGCGCCACTGTGAGAGATTGAAGCCCACGGGGGGCCACAATGGCTAGACTAGAGTGGGCCCTGACAGAGTGCTGAGCAGGGCTAGGCTAAGGCAGGAATTGTGGATTTTAGGGGAGGAGTTTGGTAGGAGGATATTTAAGTTTGGTGATCACGGGGATAAGGATCCATTTTGTTTAACCTTACCTGGTGGTGTTTGTCCCACCCTCCCTCCCCTTATGTGGTTGAGTTTGTGGAGTGGTGTTGCTGCATTAGTCACAGGGGTTAGTCCAAGGGGTTAATGTGGTGGTATGATCATTGGTGGTCATAACTGGTGGGAGGTTCCTTTGCAAGGAGTGGTGCTCGGAACCTCAGGTCTGGGTTGGGGCATCCTGGTATGTCCCCTCCCAAAATTGGTGTGTGGTATGGTACCTTGATAACTTGGCAAGCTAGGTTGGTTTTGGTTACGTCGTTGTCTCTGTTAACGCATCTATGTTTATTATTTCAGGTTTTACAGGACAATGACTGTTAAATAAAACGGCTGTGGCCTTTTCAAACCCATCTTGTGTATTGGTGTTTTATTTAATTGAGCAACTGAGCCGAGTCTGGCCCGTGAGTCGAAGCTACATCTGTCATGTTTGCAAGATGACTTTGTCCTTTAAAAAAATAAACACATTTCTAAGAGGGTTTCTCGGAGAACCCTTGCAGATTTTATACAGTTACTGCATTCAAACATGCAAGTTAGTGTAACGGTTAGCTATCGAATAACCTTACACATAGTGTGTGGGTGTGCAAGGGTTAACGATACCAGCCCTCTTGTCACTCACTTAACCCTTAAACATACCACAAAAACCCACACCAGACTGTTAATACGCTGCCACCACCAAGAAATATTTTATGCAAACGACAGGTTATGGACGCTTCAGTAATGCCCAGTACCTGTTACTTACCTGCCCCCGGCTCCCACGTTGCCGCCACGGAGGAGAGGGAGACCCCCCTCCAATACGCGGCCACCGGAGCCGCCACGGAGGAGAGGGAGACCCCCCTCCAATACGCGGCCACCGGAGCCGCCACGGAGGAGAGGGAGACCCCCCTCCAATACGCGGCCACCGGAGCCGGCACGGAGGAGAGGGAGACCCCCCTCCAATACGCGGCTACCGGAGCCGGCACGGAGGAGAGGGAGACCTCCCTCCAGGGAGACCTCCCTCCAACGCTCGGACACCGGAGCCGCCACGGAGGAGAGGGAGACCCCCCTCCAACGCACGGACACCGGAGCCGCCACGGAGGAGAGGGAGACCCCCCTCCAACGCAGTGCCGCCTCCGCCGTCATCTGCAGGACTGCCGCGCAGGAGAGGCAGACCTCCTGGAACGCGGCGTCCTGTTTCGGCACTCGTGCGCCCTCTGGTGGTCAACTCCCAAACTGCAGGCTTATATGAAGGGAGATTGCGCCACACTCATCATGGTGGTGATTCCCGGACATTGGAAGTGACGTCATGAGGTTTGGCGGGAGATTTGAACTTCCTCTGCGGTTCCTATTTAAACCTCTTCAGTTCTGTCTGACCTTGCCTTCTGTTGGTTGTCTATGCCTTGTGCTAGTGCCCAGATAGCGTTTCCTGATTCTGTATTCCCGTGTATGATCCTGGCTTGTCTGACTTCGTTGATTTCCTGATTCCTGACCTCGGCTCCGTTTACGTTTATCCTGATTTCCTGAATCCTGACCTCGGCTCCGTTATACGACTATCCTGCTCTCCGGAATCCTGACCTCGGCTTGTTATACCTGTTCTGTCCTGGAGTCCTACCTGACCACGGTGTCTCCTAACTACTTGTACGTGACAGAAACAGAAGGCCATCATGAGACCCGCTTCGGTAGGATCTCAGGCTTCCTGTGAGGCTCGTCTGGACGAGATGGACCATCGTCTGGATCAGTTTGCCCAGGCACTCCAGACTCTCCTACAACGCACTGATCCCGGTCTTCAAGTGCATGCTCCTCCAGCTGTAGCTCCTCCGCCGGTACCATCTCCAGCTCCGATGCCGGTGGTTCATGCTTCTATGAATCTTCCACCACCCCAGCGATATGGAGGAGATCCTGCTACTTGCCGTGGATTTCTCAACCAATGCGAGATTCATTTTGAACTGAACTCTTACGCCTTTGTTTCTGATCGGGCAAAGATTGGTTACATAATCTCGCTTCTCACGGACAGGGCCCTGGCATGGGCATCCCCTCTGTGGGAGAGGAGGACCCAGGCGGTTCAATCCTATTCCGAATTTGTGGCTGCACTACGTGCTGTATTCGATGTGCCAGGGAGGAGGTCTACTGCTTCTTCCTCCCTCTTCAACATCCGTCAAGGAGAGCGTACCCTCATGGACTATGCTATTGAATGTCGTACGTTAATGGCTGAAGTGAACTGGACCAGCGAGGCCCTTATCGCTGCTTTTTTGAACGGACTATCAGAGACTTTGAAAGACGAGATTGCTGCTCGTGATCTTCCTTCTGACCTAGACTCTGTAATCTCCTATGTGACCCAGATCGATCTTCGTCTTCGAGAACGGCAGGTGCAACGAGACAATCTGAGAGCACGGGAGAGAAGTGTACGTTCCCTCCCGCGTCTGGCTCCTCAGTTCATACCACCACCCACGTCTCCTGTTTCCTGTGAGGAGCCTATGCAGCTGGGAATCACTCGTTTGTCTGAGAGTGAGAAAGCCAGGCGAAGAAAAGAGGGTCTCTGCCTATACTGCGGTCTGACTGGACATTGGGCCCGATCCTGTCCTAAGAAGTCGGGAAACGACCGCACCTAGAGTGGTTTAGAGGACCTGCTTTAGGTGTGCTGGGTCTGTCCTCTGATTCTAGCAGCACTCGGATGACCGTTCCAATTCGGATTTCATGGCCGGGGGGATCCGTTTGCACTGAGGCTTTCTTGGATTCTGGAGCCGCAGAGAACTTCATTGATGCCCATTTTTGCGAACAGCAGTTTATTCCCACCACACCTAAAGACACGCCGGTGAGAATTGAGGCCATTGACGGCAGACCACTTCATCCGCCACAGGTCACCCGAACTACCGTACCAGTGACACTCTCCGTAGGGATGATGCATAAGGAGAATCTACAGTTCCTGGTAATTTGCTCTCCCTCTACTCCTGTTGTTTTGGGGTTTCCTTGGTTACAGAGGCACAACCCTACCATCGATTGGGCTACTGGGGAGATCACGTCCTGGAGTCAAGCTTGCGGGAAGCACTGTGACTCACCCATTCGACTGGCCATGGTGTCTACTGGTTCAGAGATGGCCGCTACGGTTCTTCCGAGCCATTATCGGGAGTTTGCAGATGTATTTGACAAGAAGGAGGCGGAGAAGTTACCCCCTCATAGACCCTACGACTGCCCTATTGATCTCCTTCCGGGCACTATGCCACCCCGAGGTCGAGTCTACCCCCTGTCTGTTCCCGAGACCCAGGCCATGGAGACCTACATCGAGGAGAATCTGAGGCGGGGTTTCATCCGGAGGTCTACGTCCCCGGCTGGAGCGGGGTTTTTCTTCGTCAAGAAGAAGAACGGAGAACTAAGACCCTGCATCGACTACAGAGGCCTGAATAGGATTACAAGGCGGAACTCCTATCCTATCCCCCTCATCTCAGAACTTTTCGACAGATTACGTGGGGCTCAAATCTTTACCAAATTAGATCTCCGTGGGGCATATAATCTGGTCCGTATTCGTGCCGGTCACGAGTGGAGGACAGCCTTCAACACCCGCTCGGGACATTATGAGTACCTGGTCATGCCGTTCGGTCTGTGCAATGCCCCGGCGGTGTTCCAGGAATTTATTAATGACTGTCTACGGGACTTTCTCCAGCAGTTCGTGGTCGTATACCTGGACGATATCCTGATTTACTCTGAGAACTTATCTATTCATCGCGACCAGGTCCGTCAAGTTCTGAGCCGTCTCCGACGGCATGGGCTATATGCCAAGTTGGAAAAGTGCGTTTTTGAGACCCGCAAGGTGACTTTCTTGGGGTACGTGATTACTCCTGAGGGTTTCGATATGGACCCATCGAAGGTGCTGGCGATCAAAGATTGGCCACGGCCTACGGGCCTCAAGGCTCTGCAACGTTTCCTCGGATTCGCGAATTACTACAGACGCTTCATCCGGAATTACTCGAGGATTGTCGCCCCTCTAACGGACTTGACAAAAAGAGGGGCCAATGTGTCTGAATGGTCCTCCGAAGCAGTGTCCGCGTTCGCTCTTCTCAAAGAGAAGTTCACGACGGCTCCAGTATTACGGCATCCCAATCCGCTTCTACCATTTGTCCTGGAGGTGGATGCCTCTGAATCTGGAGTGGGAGCGATACTCTCCCAACGAGCTTCATACAGCGGACCACTACACCCTTGCGGCTACTTCTCCAGACACTTCTCTACAGCCGAGAGGAATTACGATATAGGGAATAAAGAACTGTTGGCAGTTATCCTGTCCTTGGAGGAGTGGCGT